>JAQQSV010015999.1:0-11944 GCA_028646515.1 Pseudochirops corinnae | reverse complement strand
AATTCATGGCTCCTCCCAGTTCAGCCCTCTCTTTTCACGTCAACAAGTCCATCCCACAAGTGGGATTCACAAACTCTGGGTTTTAACATTCAACCCAAAAACCAAGCCAATACAGGGGCATCTCCAAATTCCATTACCAATACAGACAAAGATGTCTCCACTCAGAGAAAGAACTAAAAAGAACAGAGTTTGAATGCAGATTGCAGCAAACTACCTGCTCTCTTTCTTTTTCTTGTTTGGTTTTATTTCCTTTTTTTCCCATTGTTCATTCCATCCGTTACAATCCTTCTTTATAACCAGACTAATGTCTAATGTGAAAGTATTTGCAGATCCTATACTTGATTGTATGCCCCCATGGGTAGGAGTGGGAGGAGAGGGAAGGGAAGAAAATTTGAAACTCATGGGATTGTTGAACTGAATCTTGTAAACTAAAAATAAACAAACAAATTAATAAAGACAAAAAAAATAACAAAGGAAACTAAAAAAAGAAATAATCAGGGAAAGTTCAAGGTACCATAAATAATGAAGTAATAAAAAAAAATATAGAATATTTCTCTGGTAAAGGCCTTATTTCTCAAAGATATAGGGAATTGAGTCAAATTTATAGAAATAAGAGTCATTTCCTAATTGATAAATAGTCAAAAGGCAGTTTTCAAAGTTAGTTATAGCCATGTGAAAAAAAATGCTCTAAATCACTATTGATTAGAGAAATACATATTAAAGCAACTCTGAGGTACCACCTTCTGCCTCTCAGAAATGACAAATGCTGGAGAGGATGAAGAAAAAGAAGTGCGCCAACAACTGCTGGTGATGTTGTAAACTGGCCCAACCATTCTGGAGACCAATTTGGAACCATGTTCAAAAGGCTTTAAAACAGTGCCTACCCTTTTACCCACCAATAACATTACTATGTCTGTATCCCAAAGAGATCAAAGGAAAAGGAAAAGGACCTAAATGTTAAAAAATATTTGTAGCAACTCTTTTTGTGATGAAAAGATTGAAAAGGATGAACATTAGTAGA
This sequence comes from Pseudochirops corinnae, assembly GCA_028646515.1. Taxonomy (NCBI): domain Eukaryota; kingdom Metazoa; phylum Chordata; class Mammalia; order Diprotodontia; family Pseudocheiridae; genus Pseudochirops; species Pseudochirops corinnae. Next base: position 10,923 of record JAQQSV010015999.1, on the reverse strand, counting down.
GCAATGGCTGAAAATTTTTGTGGCATATGACTATGATACAGTGCAACTGTGCTGTAAGAAATGATGCAGGGAGAGAGGAGTCCAGAAAAAAAAGAAAAGAAAATATGGCAAGACCTATGTGAACTGATGCAAAGTGAACTGAGAAGAACCTGGATATCATTGTGCATGGTAATAGCAATGTCATAATGACGATCAACTCTGAAAGACTTGGGTACTCTCAGTTTGGAACTATCCTGAGAGGGGCTGTAAAGCTGTGCATGGACTTTGAACCAGCAATACCACTTGCATGTCTGTATTCCAAAGATATCGTAAAAATGGGAAAAAGAATCCACATGTACAAACATATTTATAGCAGCTCTCTTTGTGGTGGCAAAGAACTGGAAACTAAGAGGATCCCCATCAATTGGGGGGATGGCTGAATAACTTGTGGTATAGGAATGTAATAGAATACTATTGCTCCATAAGAAATAATGGGCAGACAGACTTCAGAAAAACCTGGAAAGACTTACATGAACTGATGCTTAGTGAAATGAGCAAAACCAGAGGAACATTACACACGGTAACATCAACACTGTGTGATGATTATCTATGATAGACTTAGCTCTTCTCAGAAATGCAAGGTTCTAAGACAATTGCAAAAGACTCATGATGGAAAATGCTATCCACGTCAAGAAAAAGAACTATGGAGTCTGAAGGTAGACTGAAGCTTACTAATTGCTCTCTCTCTCTCTCTCTCTCTCTCTCTCTCTCTCATGTCTTCTTTCTTGTGGGTCCTCCCATTGATTCTAATTCTTCTTTACAACATGACTAATGTGAAAATATTTTTAATATGAATATATTTATAGAGCCTACATGAGATTGCATGCTGTCTTGGGGAAGGGGGGGCAAGAAAAGAAAATCTAGAACTCAAAATCTTATGAAAGTCAATGTTGAAAACTAAAAATTACTTAATAAAAATAAAAGTTAAAAAAAAAAGTGGCTATTCTGATCAATACAATGATCTGATGAGAGTCACTCATGGTGAAAACCTGGTAGTCACCCATGAGGAGAGAACTGATGAGCTCTGAGTGTAAACTGAAGTATAATTTTCTTTCCTTCTTTGGTTGGGGGGTAGTGTGGCTAATATGAAAATGTTTTGCAGGATTTCACATTGTTATTAATTGATATCACTTTGCTTGCCTTTTCAGTGGGTCAGGGAGGGATGGGAAAGAGGGAGAGAATTTGGATCACAAAATTTAAAAAGAAAAGAATGTTTAAAATAAATAAATAATATTTTAAAAAAGAAAAAATGCTAATGCCACTCGCTGTTCAATTGGGCAACACAAAACTAGTTCCAAAGTGACCCTTGGAGATGTCACAACAACACTGAAATATTCTAGGTGGATGGTCACTTTAAAGAGATCCATCAGTTGCACTCAAATTCTCCTAGAGTTCAGTTAGAAACCTTACATTTTTCTTTGATCACTTCCTCTCTTTCATCCCCCATAACTGATCTCTTGGGACGTCCATTTTTGTCTTCTTACTCTTCCATTTTTACTGCCTCTGCCTTACTCTGGTTCTTTGTCAATTCATGATTGTATGACTGTAAAAGATAGCACCTGTAACTTACCTTTCCTATCAAACACATGGCCGCTAAGCTTCAGGAGTTGTAACAATAACAACAGTGATAATTACAATAACGAAGTGGGAATAAACACGTTATTGCTTTGGTAGGGGAAACCCCCAAGTGAGGAAACTCCTACCAATGACAACTTTTCTACAGTTTATAATCTTAGAGAACTGTTTAGAGTCCTGCAAAGAAAAGTGAGTTATTCAGGGTATGTGTTAGAGGTAGGTCTAGAACCCAGGTCTTTCCATCTTTTGAAGCCCGTTCCCTATCCAGTACTTCTCTCTGATTGGCTTTATACAGCACTTTAAAGATTAAAAAAAAATACCAAACAAACCACAGGCTTGGGGCTACTTAAAATGCTACTACAGACCTCAATATTATTGGTGCCTTCATGTGCAATCTGTACCACAATAAACCATTCTTCTCCGCTAACTGCTGCCTGATTTGTAAATTAACTGTTAAAAAAAAGTAAACCGATGGAGCAAAGATAAGCTCTCTTAACTCACAATTACCCTTAAAAGGACAATGAGGAGGCTAGCTACTGTAATGATGAGCTATTACCTTAAACCAAAGAAGTGAATAAGTTCCTTAGGTAGACTTTCTGGGCAATACAGAAAAAAACCCAATTACTTTTTCCTTCATCAGGATGCTGGATTTCACAATCAGTTTTAAGTCTCTGACAAAGACAATGCAAATTCAGAGTCTACCTTTTTCCCTTACTACATCAGAGGTAGCAGAAGAGAATGACAGGCATCTGATAAAAGTTTTATTTCTCTCAAATTATAGGATGTTGGATGTCAGTCAAAAGGACTGAGCTCTCTTCCAGTTAGCTTTGGCATTTCTCTAGCCAGTCAACAACTCCAAGCCCAGCTTGGAGTAGCTGAAGACTTTTTATAACTAACTCTCCATCTAAATTCTTAAGTACTTGCAGCTATCTCCTCAACTCTTTCCTCTCACCATTTCTTCCACTCTGTTAGATTCTTTGATATTCTCAATGGCTCAGATCAGAGCATCTGTGTGCTTAGTGACTTATCACTCCTTTTTTTTATAAAACTCAAGAAATCCATGCTACTTTTAGCTATGAAATGACCAATCCTTATTAATCATCTCATAGTTCCCAAGCAATCCATTTGCCACTTTGTGAGTGCTAAACTTTCAAACTCAAAAACCTGCCAGTTGATCCTACCCTTCTAGGGGAAAAAATGAATTATGGAAATGAAATGACTACAATGCCCATATACTTTGACCCAGAGATTCTGCTGCTTGGTATATATTACAAGGAAATCACTCACAAAAAGAAAGGCACTATGCATACTAAAATATTTATAACAGCACTTTTGTGATAGCAAATAACTGAAAACAAAATAGCTGCCCATCCACTGGAAAATTACTAAAATGAATGTAGTACATAATACACACTCACAGCGAGAGAAACAGGGAAAGACGAAGAGAGAGAGAGAGGAGACAGAGAAACAGAGACAGACAGACAAAGAGAGAAACAGAGAGAGAGGGAGAGACAGAGAGAGAGACAGAGAGAGAGAGAGACAGAGACAGAGAGAGAGAAACAGAAGGAGGAGAGACAGAGACAGAGACAGACAGACAGACAGAGTTTCATTCTTGTCTCTGATCTCTGTGGAAGACTAGAGAGAGTGTCTTATATGTTTTCTTTGAGATCAAAACTAGCTTTTGAAATTTATCAAAATTTGGTCTCATTTATTTTATACTTAATGTTTCCATTTACATCATTATAATTATTGTGCATTTGTTTTTCTGGCTCTACTCACTTCACTTTGCATCAGTTCCTAAAAGTCTTTCAATGATTCTCTGTAAAATGTTTTGGTAGGTTTTGCTATTTTTCTTCCTCTTTTTAAAACTATTGCTTATAAGGGATGGAGGAAAGGTAAAGGAGGAAATGTTGGCAATGTAAAAACAAATTATATCAATAAATATTTATTTTATAAGACAAGGACATGAAAATGAGCCATGGTACCCCTGTGCTCTGGAATCTCTGTCATTTCTCAGTCCTCAAACAAGCCCTCCCAGTTTTCTATTCAGTCTTTTTAACAGTTTGTATCTCTCCAATACTGTAAACAAAAAACATCATTACATGTCAGTTTTTAGTGGATTTTCATGCACGGAAGATTTTTTTTATCCCTTTTCATAAGCAAGCTACTTTCTCCAGATACTGGTGGGAATGTAGGTCATACTCCTATGTGGGATATCTTAGTGAGGGTACACACACACATAGACACACATACACACAGACACACACACACACACACACACTCTTTTTTTTCTTTCAATAAGACTTCATTTTAGGAATGTGGCCCATATTCTCTATGATCCTTATCTTCATATGAAGAATTAGACAATTTGGTGTTTCAGTATATGTTACCTCAGTGCTCTCTCTCCCTGCTTATCTCTCTGTGTCTTTTTCTCATCTCTGTCTGTCTCACTTATCTATAGTTATCAATGGATTATAGATACATAGATGGTGGGGAAAGTCTATGTATAATGGAAGTAGGATATAGACAGATTTTGATATCTATCTCTTCACATAGCTATGTATTATCTTTATATATCTATGCATGGATGTACCTCTGTCTCATTTTCTAGAAATAAATCTACATTTCTATCTCTGTTCCTCTCCATTACTATACTCAGGTAAATATAACCCAAAACTTGTGGGAAATCCTAATTTAAATACTGGAAGATGTGTCTATAGCACACTCAGAAAAAAACCAGATTGACTTTAGATATTATATGTCATAAAATTGTTGAGGATATGAACTTACCCTCCACACAGAACTGATCCCAATTGCAAATTCTTATCTGCATTTATTGGTGAGATGCCTTACCTTCTTTACTGAAAATATGCCCGGAGCTCAGCTGCTTCTGCTGCCATTTCATCTTCTGACCTCCACTTGGACGAGGAGCCTTCCACTTTATCATGCTTCTGAAGCTTTTGGAGACAAAATGATATGATGCCATTCAATAGGCTGCCACACTTTCAGTAAATGCTTTTTTTATTAAGGGACAGTTCTTCTACCCACAAATTGTCTCCAATCATTTCTATCAATTTTTCTTACTTGGTTTGAATGCTCTTTTTTCTAGTCAGAGTTCAGAGGAATTCTTAAAAACTGTATTAAATGAATTAGTATGTATGTGTGTGTATTTTATACATATATATATAAAACATATAGTATGTATATGTGTGTATATACATATGTGTGCATACCTACACACATTAAGAGTCAAAGAAACAGTATAGACCATACATGTTGATAAAATGAATTAGAGAAGCAATCTGTATATTCTCATCTTTTCTCTACCTCCTTTGAATTATTCTTTCCCTCTTTCCTCTCTTTCCTTCCTTCTTCCCTTTCTTCTTTCCTTTCCTTTCCTTTCCTTTCTTTCCTTTCCTTTTTCCTTTCTTTTCCTTTTCCCCTTCCTTTCCTTTCCCTTCCTTTTTCCTTTCCTTTCCTTTCTTTCTCTCATTCTTACAATTTCTTGCATTTTCTCACCTCGGAATCTTTAAAAACCACAGTCTCTCCTTCTTTTTGCACAAATGCTTCTCATTACCTCTAATTTCATTAAGGACCTTGGTTTAGTTATTCCTAATGAATGCAAAGGAGCAAATAAATTACTGGGGGAGAATATGTACAGGTACATAAAAAAAAATTCTCTCTTTCTGCCCCCCATCCCTACCCCAAGAAGAGGCTTCAGGATGATAAACAGTAAATAATTAACAATGAATATAAATGGTGGACAAATAGACATGTCTCCATTGACTGAGTTACTTTTAAATGTTCTTTACTGAAATTATACTACTATCTATTAAAAAGACTTCTTATAGTCTTCAGTAAAATGTTAATGTTTAAATATAATATAAATATGTAAAGAGCACATACACAGGGTGTTCCTGAGCCCTAGTGCATTCCTAACCTCTTGAAACATAAAGCCATTAAAGCTGTCATGTGGAAGAGAGATCCAACACATTTAGCTTGCCCTGAGAGGGGACAATTAGGCACATTGGGGTGAGTTTCAACAAGATGCTTTTTAGGCTCCTGACAATTAGCACTATCCCCAAATGGACTGTGTGGCCTCCAATGGTAATGGGTTCCCTCTCATTAGAGATCTTTAATCAAAAAGTTGGACAACTATTCCTCAGGCATATATAAGGGATGACTCTTTAGATGAGGAAAAGATGAAGAAAGAAATGGAGGAAATGTAAAAACAAAGTCTATCAACAAATACCTATTTCATAAACCATAACATGAAAATGAGCCATGATACTACCACACCTGGAAGCTGTCATCCCCCAGTCCTCAGACAAGTTCTCTTGTGTTTTATATGTGTGTGTGTATACACACATGTATGTATGCATGTAAATGTATGTATGCATGAAATACATACTGTAAATGTATACGCATATATATCGTGTGTATATATACATGTATGTATATGTGTGTGTACACACACAAGTTATAGTGAGAATTTTTTCTCAACAAATGGGTTGAGCTACTGAGGCTTCTTCTAACTATGAGGTCCCATGATTTTTAGCTTTCTAAAGTCTTTTCCAGGTAAGACACGATTACTCTATGACACAGTTAGAACAAATCTAGCCAGTGTTTCCCAGGAGAGATGGAGGACTGTCTAGTATGTTGAGATAGAAAGGATTTAATCCAATCTTCTTCATTTTATAGATGGGGCTGAGGTCTGGGGATGTCACAAAGCTTGTCCAAGATGATCCATGTAGACAATAATGTAGTCAGGATTCAAACCCAAAAGACCTGGTTACAAAGCCAATGGTCTTTACATTATGTTGCTCCTTCCCCTTCGTTCTATTTTGCTTGAGGGTCAAATACAATAGTAGGTTCATGAATGTCTAGCTGTGTCTCCCATCTTTTTCTTCCACTTCAAATCTTACAGAGAACATTTATTTGTTGTTTCTTTAACTTAAATCAGCAAATATTTATTTCTTAACATATATGTAATGTATGTTATTGTCAAAAAGACAAATAATATCGGGCCCCTGCCCTCATGGAGCTTACAATATTTTCCACCAAGTAAGGCAAACTACTGAGAACAACTGAGTTTAATATCTTTAACGAAAAATATTCTAGGTTTGGCCCAGCCCAACATGAAGGCCCTGAGAGCCAATAGGCATTTTCCTCCAGGTAGTTGGACATGGACCTCAATACAAAAGGGAAAGCCATTTCAGAGGGGTGACACATGGTCTGCGTTTCAGCAAACTGGCATTTCTACTCATGGTGTTTTCAAGAGCAAATGAGGATTATTAGCATATAACCAAACTGAAAATATGTTTATGAGAGTGATCTATCTTCTACTCAAAAGTTAGCTTGCAGCAAGCCACTTTTGCATTTTGCTACAAGGATTTAATTCTCTTTAGAGATGGAAACGACATCAGGAAGTAATTTCCTTCCTTGCAAGAGGCAGATATGATGCCATTGCCCAGGGCCAGGCAAACTGGATTGCTCTTCGTCTAGTCAGAGACTAATTTCATTCTGATACTTGCCCCAGGTCAGCTGTAAATCCATCTTCTAACAATTCAATAGAATGATGAGGAACACTTCCACCTCCAGAATATATGGCCTCCCCACTTCTGGTACTCATGTCAAAAGAGACGGAAGCCCAGAAATCAAACATTAAGTGGCTCCACGGTGATGCGGATTCCGCCAGATGAGTCCAAATAATTTAGAGCCTTGGAATGTCAGTATTTTCCTGGATATTAGGGTAACCGTCTGTTATTTTCATATGTCTCGCAGATGGTCACATCATGCCAAGGCTTACGAATGGTTTACAAGAGACATCAACAAAATACAAACAAACAAACAGAAAAGGGGGTAACAGTAAAGCTGATTCAAAGATTGGTTTTAATGGGGTACAGTAGAAAGAGGCAAAGGCCTTGGGTTCATATTTTACCTCTGATGCTTACTGCCTGTGTGACTTTAGACAAATCATTTGGCCTCTTTTTATTGCTTCAGTTTCTTCCCCTGTAGAATGAGGCTGGACTAGATGGCTTTCAAGAACTCTCCTAGCTCAGTATCTATGATCCTAGGATCCTGTGACTCCAACCCCACTTCTGGAAAATGCATGGTCTATCATTCTGAAGATGGATGAATACTCCAAACTCCACCTCTAATAGCAGGAGAGGGCAGGGAACATGTCTACAATTATGGATATTCCTCACATCTACACATAACTGGAGTAGTTACAAAGAATCTCAATGAATAAAAGGTGGGGAGGGAGGAAAGGGAAGCAACTTGGCAAAAGTAACCAAAATATCAACCTAGTTTGACAGCTTATGCAATGTTCCATATCCACAATCCTCTACCTCTACAAAGGAAAGATAGTGGTACATCTTTTCATCTTTGTGTGCCCAAGCTTGCTCATAGCTAAGTATTAAATATTTTGTCTTAAAGGATCTTATAGATTCTAGATGTAGGGATGTAGGGACAGCTAAGTGTCACAGTGGGTAAAGTGTTGGGCCTAGAGTCAAGAATTCTCATCTTCCCGAGTTCAAATCCAGTTTCAGATACTTGATAGTTGTGTGACCCTGGGCAAGTCAATTAACCCTGTTAACCCTGTTTCTTCATCCGTAAAATGAGCTACAGAAGGAAGTAACAAACCATTCCAGTATCTCTGCCAAGAAAACCCCAAATGGAGTCACAAAGAGTCAAACACAACTGAAAATGATTCCCCCACCCAAAAGAAATGAAGATATAGACTAAGAAGAAAAAAGATGGGCTTGTTATTTTGTGAGAACAAGAAATAACGAATGGACAACCCAAGTATTGCACTGACATCTTTGCAATATCAAAGGAAATCAATAAAAGTCTCACTGGCACACTGAGTATATTCTCTGTGGCTAATTTATGGGAGGACACAGAAGAGAGTCATGTAGGATAGGTCAGCATGAATGGGCTGCAATCTACATCATTGGAAGGAATGACAACATCCATAAAAATCATTGATCACAATACATTTCAGTATTTCAGTTTCAATCCCACTGCATATCCAAAAATGTTGACAACATTCCATCCATCTCCATGAGGAGATACATCCTGGCCATCTTTCAGAAAGCCTTCGCTACCTTCTGGCTTTTCTCTGTCCCCTTTTGCCTTTCCATGAGGATGACTGCTTGGGTTGGCCTCTGAGGTTGCCATTCCTCAAGGTCATGCCTTTATCACCACTGCTCAGAGAAATCCTCTTAAACCACTCATGATTCTGAGCTACATCAAGGCCCCAAGTGAACTGTTGAATACTTCACAGATGAGAAACAGGAGAGAAGATATGCACATCCTTCTACACATGCACCTTGTTCTCCAAAAGGAACCATTACCCAGGTGCTGCAAAACTTGTATATATGAATATATTTGGAGAAAAATCTAGCTTCACTAAAGACAATTACATAGAGAAGCCAACTTTCGGTGCTAATGTAGAGAAGAAGTGAAAAGAGAAAATCCCAAAGAATTTACGTTTGCCTTTGAGATACAGTGAGCTACCGTGGCTGAAAAAAACCAAGATTCTAGATCTAGGTTTGACTCCTCATAGCCACTTAACATCTGCATGACCTTGGAGGAGGGTGGAATATCTGACTTCTGAGTGCCCTTCCAGTTTGGGATCTATGAGCCAATGATTTCTTTGCAGGTCTGACCTGCTTATTGGAAGTTTGGCAACCATTCCCAAAACCACAGAATGTCAATTTGGAACAGACCTTGTCCAATCATTTCATTTTACACACAGTAACAATAATAATAATAATGGTGAATTTCACATATCATTTTATATTTAACAAAGTGTCTTCCTATAACTCATTACATGCAAGTAATAACTTTATTAGGTGGGCAGCATGTACATTATTATCCCCATTTTTTACTGCTGAGACCCAGAGAAGTAATGATAGGACCAAGGCCACACATTTAGTCACTGGAAGAGCTCAGGCTCCAATCTAGACCCTCTGACTCAAGATGGAGTCCTCATCACACAGCCTGAAGCCAAGAGAAGTAATAGAGTTCACTTAAGGGAACCAAGACACTTAGTGACAGAAGTAGGACAAGAACCAGGCACCCAGAATCCCAGTGTAAGATGTGACATAGAAAATAATCCCCAAAAGTCACTAGTACCCACCTATTTCTCTGGACTGATTTCATGTTACTGCCTTTCCTCACATACTCGGTGTTCCATGTAAACTGACATGGCTGATAGTGCCATATGTGTTATTCAACTGCTTGAGGGTCTTGGTGTGGGCTACCCTGGGATCTCACCTCTGCCTCTTGGACCCGGGTCCTGTCCAGGTTCAACACCAGAACTCTCATTCTCCTTGTGAGTTCCCTGTAATTACCTGGTATTGATGGTGGGTAGATTGTCTCTATATGTTATTGGTTCTCTCTCTAACAGACAATAATGATGAAAGTTTTGAAAGTGAGCTTTTTAAGCTTTGCCAATTTTTTATCCTGGACTTGTTCCTAGCTTTCAGATTTCCAAACTATGTCCCCATAGTTTGCTATCACTTTCCCCATGAAGTGCCTTCATCCCCCACTCACTCTTCTTATCCTCTACTTTTGAGCTTTCTTCTGTGGGTCATCTTTCAGGGACTTTTTCTTTTTTGTTTAAATTTGTATCCCCAATGCTTAACACAGTGCCTAATAAATAGTAAATCCTTCCTTTCTTCCTTCTTTCCTTCCTGCTTTTTATTCCTTCCTTCCTTCCCTCCTCCTTTCCTTCCTTCCTTTCTTTGCTTCCTTTCTTCCTTCTTTTGCTTCATTCCTCCCTTCTTTTGTTCCATCTCTTGTTCCTTCCTTCATTTTTTCATTCTTTCTTTATTTCCTTCCTTCCTTCCTTGGGGTTAGATTTATTCATTATAGTTACATAATGTTCAGTATTGGTGGTTGGTGTTTCTGTTCATTTCTTAAATCTGATGGATTAGTCATTTCCTCTCCAGGTCATTGCTGTGTGTCAGCAGAAAAAACACAGGTCTTAGGGTTCAAAAGGATCTGAGTCCTGTCTCCTTCAGTTATCAGCTCTGTGACACAGAAAGACTCCTAAACTTCTCTAAGCTTCAATTTACTTATGGGCAAAATGGTCCCGATGATATTTTTACAATCTACCTCACGGGATGATCAGCTGGCAAGCGCTTTGTAAGTCTTCAAGCTCTACTGAAATTGGAATGCTTTTTCTTTTTTTTTTTTTAATTTTTTTTTTATTTACTCATTTACTTTTAATTTACAAGATTCAGTTCCACAATTACTTGAGTTTCAGATTTTCTCCCCTCCCTTCCCCCCCCCCCC
>JAQQSV010015998.1:0-11944 GCA_028646515.1 Pseudochirops corinnae | reverse complement strand
TGAGGGATTTGTTTTTAGGGCAAGAAAAAAAAATAATGAAATTCACATGGAGAAATAAAAAAGTAAAAGGATTTTGAAAAAAATAATGAAAAAATGGAATAGAAGGAGATTTAAGATTACCAGATTTCAAACTCTATCACAAGTCAATAAGTATCAAAACTATTTGGTACTAATAGTTAGAAAAAAAATAGAGTGATCCAGGCTATAAAATAAATCCTCAAATAATCAACACCATTTCTCTATTATAATAACAAAATACAAGAAGTAAAAATAGAAAGGAAAATCTCACTCAATTTAGTTATAAAATGCATAAAATATCTGTGGATCAATCTCTCAAAGTACACAAAAACTTGCATACATTAAATTAAAAAGTGCTCCTCAAAGAAATGAAGAACAACCTAACAACTGGAGAAATACTCAGTGCTCATGGATAAACCATGAAAATATAATAAAAATGACAATACTACCGAAATTAATTTCTACTTTTAATGTCATACCAATCCAATTATCAAGTGGATACTTTACAGAGTTTGATTAAATAATAACAAAATTCACTTGGAAAGACAAAAAATCTAGAATATCAAGAGAAATGTTGAAACGAAGTTAGGATGAAAAGGGAATAGCACTTGCAGACATCAAGACATATCATGAAGAAGCAGCCACCAAAATCATCTGGTATTAAAGAGTAAAGAAATAGATCAATGAAACAGACTAAAAAAGGGAGTTTCAGATACAACAAGACTCAAGAATCCAGTGCTTGATAAAAAAGAAAATACGTTACCTAGGAGAAAACTCCATTTTGATAAAAAAAAACTACTGGGAAAACTGTAAAGTAGTCTGGCAGAAATAAGGCTTAGAGCAACACTTTATACCATACCTCAAAATACATTTGAAATGGTTATATGATCTTAATATTGAAGATCATACTATTAAAATATCAGAAAAGTTAAAGACACTTCACACACCTCTCACCACTATGGTTAAGAGGTGTATTCTTAATAAACAAGAGAGTGAGAGGGAATTAAGAAAACAATGGATAGAAAGAGCAATAACTTTGATTATTTGAAACTGAAAAACTTGTGCATGGACAGCATTAATGAATCTAGGATAAGTGACCGAATGGGGTGAAAAAAATCTTTCCATAAAATTTTTCTGGTAAGGGTTTGATATCCAAGATGTAAAAGCACTATACACACACACACACACACACACGTATGTGTATTTACATATAGATATACACATATATTACTATATATAGTATATACATATATATGTATCAATTATAACTGTTCCCCCAATAAATAAAGGGTCAAAGTATATGAACTAAAAGCTCTCAAAAGGAGAACTGCAGTATTCACAACCAAATGAAAAAATGCTCCAAAACACTAATAGGAAAAATGAAAATCAAAACAACCCTGAAGTTTCACCCTTCACCAGAGAGATTGACAAAAATGATCCCAAAACTGACCATAGTCGATAATGAAGGGTTTGTGGGAAGACAAGCACATTAATACATTATTGGTGGTGCTATGAAGTGATAGGATCATTTTGAAAAGCAATTTTGAATTATGCAAATAAAGTGACTAAAATGTTCATACTCTTTGAACCAGAGACTCCATTACTGGACTTATATGCCAAGAAAGCTATCAATTGGGGGGGAAGGGGAAGTCCCTATATACTGAGAAATATTTATAGAAGCATTTTTTGTAAGAGCTAAGAATTAGAAACAAAGTAGATATGCATCAGTTGGAGAATGACTGAACAAATTGTGGTATGTGAATGTAATGGAATACTAATGTGCTGTAAGAAATAATGCAGAGAATACAGAGAAGCAGAGAAAGCTCTATATTGAACTGATACAGAGCAAAGTAAGCAGAGTCAAGAAAACAATACACACAGTAATTACAATAATATACATAGAAAGAACAATACACCAAAAAAGAACAAAAGTAAATGAAACAAAATGATAAAGATCAAGTAAACTTGGATGAAGAAACATGAGACGACTCCTAATCTACTTCTTTGTGGATGTAGAAAGAGGTAATACATACTGTATACATTTTCAGATTTTTTCAACATATTGATCAGTTATGTTGACTTTTTTTTCCCCTCTCTAAAAAAATACTTTCACATGAAATTGCTTTTAGGGAGAGATCAGAGGAGGAATTTATGGGATACTTTAATGATATAAGAAACAAAATAATTCATAAAACTTATTTTTAAAATAGATCAATTAAGAGAATAAATTAAGCCCAAAATATACAAACACAAATTGTCACAATCTATCATATCTGATAAACCTGAAGACTTCAGGTATGAGTGTAAAGCCTGATTATTCAACAAAATTTGCTGAGAAAATTGAAAAGCAGCCTAGCAGAAATTAGAACAACTACTAATAGTTCACTCTATATACTAAGAAAAGATCCAAAAGAATAAATGACTTAAACATAAAAGGGAATATCATTTTTAAAAATCAGAGGAATAAGAAAAAAATAATATTTCAGATCTATGGAGATAGGAAATGATCATTAAGGGGTAGACAGAATCACAAAATAAAATGGACAAGGTTGATTATGTAAAATTTAAAAGTATTTCTATAAACTAAACCAAACGGGAGGGCAAACAGGGTAATGCAAAGGCGGAGGGGAGAGGGAAATCTTTGCGGAAAATCTCTCTGAGAAAGATTTTACATCCAAAATATGTAAGGAACAGAGTCAAATTTATAATAAATTTATTGTTTATATGGTCCTTAAGCCATTATCCAATTGAAAAATGGTCAAAGAATATGAAAAAGCAGTTTTCAAAGGAATGAATCCAAGCAATCAATAAACATATGAAAAGGCATTCCAAATTACTAAGAGAATTGGAAATTAAAGCAACTCTGAGATTCAGCTTTTTGGCAAAGATGACAAAAAGGGAAAATGACAATTGTTGGAGTAGAAACAGGAAGATAGGCATTACTGGTAGAGCTGTGAATTAATCCAACACTTCTGTAAAGTAATCTGAAACACCACTAGAAAAGTAACTAACCTGTTCCTCTCTGATTCAGCAACATCACTCCTAGGCCTATACCCCTGAATCAGTTCGGATAGGTCTTCTCAGGTTTCCCTGAAATCCTTCATTTTGCCTTTTCTTTTGCTGTTTAGTCATTTCAGTTGTGCCCAACACTTTGTGACTCCATTTGGAGTTTTCTTGGCAAAGATACTGGAGTGGTTGCTCATTTCTTTATCCAGCCCATTTGACAGAAGAAGAAATTGAGGTAAGCAGGGTTAAGTGACTTGCCCAGGGTCACACAGTTAGTAAGTGTCTGAGGCTATATTTGAACTCAAGAAGATGACTCCTCCTGACTCCAGACCCAGACCTCCATCTACTTTACCACCTAGTTGCCCTTGTCTTTTCTTATGACATGCTAATAATCTTTTATTTGCCATAATTTATGTAGTCTTTTCCCAGTAGATTAGGTTGGATCCTGGTTGCTAGCTCTGACCCATTCCTGGAGTTTTGACCCAAGAAACACAGAATAACTGGGAAATGTTATGATATAAGCTTTTGGTGTGGCTTTATTTTTATCACTGTGGCTGTGGTACATAGGGAAGTACTCCAGGCCTAGTTCAACTTCATTGATCCTACTTGGAACTTATTAAACATTAAATACTGCAATATCATCATTATAAGATCATAGAATAATAGATTTAGAGGAACCCTAGAAGTAGTCTAGTCCAAACTACTCTTTATACAAAGAAAACTGGGGTTCAGGGAGGTTGAATGAGTTATCAACGGTCACACAATTGGTTAGCAGTGATGGATCCAAACCTGTATCCCCTGCCTCCAAAACCAGTGCTCTTTCCACTATACAACACTCTCTCTGTGGAGGCTTCTGCCTCTTTAATGTCAAAACATTCAAAGAATTCACTAACTACTTCACTCTCTACAGAACAAAGAGGGAATTCAGGACTTTGAAGAAGCATATCTGTGCTCAATGACCAACTAATGAGCCTTAGCAGAGAAATAAGGTCGCAATTTCCAGAAGTGAAAAAGGCAAAAGAAAAAAAAAACAGCCAGAAGTGATGGTTCTGGAAGAAAGAAGAACACCCACCTCCACTCCTTGCCAGACATTTCCTATTTTCCATTACATTTCCAATTATTTGTGGAAGGAGAAAAAAGGCATTATCTTCTAGAAGCATCTCTGCTGGACAGTGAATGTTGGCCAAGAGCAGTACAGTATTTGGCTGGTACTCACATCAGATGGCTGGTCCTGTTAGCTGAGTGGGTGCTAATGAGGCCAAGGTTGCCATTTCCAATGAGGCCAAGGTTGCCATTTCCATCCCCAAACAGGCCAATTTGCTTTGCATGAGAAAATCTCAGCCCCACTGGCACAGGATGTGTCACTAATCTCTGCCAGCTGTCTCGTAGATTCATGATGCTGGGCCAAACTGGGGCATAGACGACAGAAAAAGTGAAGATGGTTCAGAACATTACCAAGGGGGATTCAGTAGCATTATATTTATATGAAGTGTGACTAAAAAGTAATAAGACCAGAGTTGTGTTCTGTTGGGATTGGGAGAGAAAGGAAAGGGTTTTTTTAAGACATGCCGAAACCCTATACATCAAAGTGAATATTTTTCTCTTTAGAGTAGTCACCCTGAAAGGTTAGACACTTATTCCAATAACTATACCTCTACTCCAAATTCTTTGTTTTAGAATTCCCTTTGGAGGCAATATATAAGTCAAACCAGAAAAATCATTTTTACTACTCTGTAGTTTCATCTTATCTTTGGACTAAAAACACATCTGCCTAGCTAAATCATTCATTCATTCAACATTTATTACATTAATACTAGTAGTAATATAATAATAAATAGGACATGATCCTTGCTTTTAAGAATTTTGCATTCTTGTAGGAATGATTAGATCATATATGTATATGTGTGTGTGTGTGTGTGTGCAACTGGAGGTAAAAAGCAAGCCCCCTGGTCTGTTTGGGAGCTTTGTGATGATACAGAAAACTCCGAATGGTTCCCTATCTCCCCCCCCCCCATTTCATGATAGCTGAAGGAGGGGTATGGAAGTTTTATGAGAGGATTAGCCAATAAGCCTGGTGGAATGGCCCACTGGATAGACAGTAAGGGAGTGACTATGCTGTCAGGCTCTCTCTTGCTCTGTCTCTCTCTCTCTCTCTCTCTCTCTCTCTCTCTCTCTCTCTCTCTCTCTCTCTCTTTCTCTCTGTCTCTCTTTCTCCCCCTCCCAATTCTAAAACTCTCCCTGCAGTGCAATTTGCCCTCTCCTGACATGCCCAAATACTTGCATATGGTAGCCAATCTATATAGTGGCTTAGGTGAGGTTGAGACCAGCTCTAATAACTCCTAGCTGCTTCTTCTCTTTTGTGTTGCTTACCTAAGCAAAGCTTAGCTGAGAATAGCAAGCTGAAATGAAAATTTCCAACATTGAAGTATAATATATTTTATGAGTCTGAAAAGTGGGGAGCTCCTGGGTCCTTAGTCAATTCTGGATCTAGTTCAGAAGAAGCATCCCCAGGAACTAGTCAAATTCTGCTTGAAGAAAATGACCACTAGCAAGATTAGCCCAAGTCCTATCCTGGCTTGCCAGATGTAATTAATCTAGAAGGAACAATTTAGACAGTGTAATGGAGATAAAAAGTCAATCCAACAGGTCCAGAAAAAAGCTTTATATTTGATATTTTGTATATCATCCTCCCAGGTAAATATAATGGTAGTTCTAAGCTACTGCTGCTCACCTAAATTTTTATTAATTTCAATAAACGAATATCAAGCCCTCACTGTGTGCCAGGCATTGTGCTAAATATTGAAGATACAAAGAAAAGTAAAAGTGCTTGTACTCAAGGATCTCACAATCTAATGGGGGTAGAGAACATACAAATAAATATAAACAAATTCTATAAAGGATACATTGGAAATAATACATGAAGAAAAAGCACTAGAATTAAGACAGATAAGAAAAGACTTCTTGTAGAAGGTAGGATTTTTAGCTGGGATTTGAAGGGAGTTGATGAATCCACAAGGCAAAGACAATGAGGGAGAGCATTCCAAACAAGAGGATAGATAGTGAAAATGCCTGGAGTTAGGAGATGGACTATCAAGAATACACATAGTTGGCCATTGGGGAGGGGTGGGAAGGTTGAGGAAGAAGCCTGGAAAGAAGGTGCCTTTGAGTCTCTTGTATAAATGTCTTTTGCATGAAGGAAATAAATAACTGTCCTATATTTGATTTGTATTGTACATTTTTCCACTCCTTCCTCTAGGCAGACCCTAGACATGATGAAACAAACTTTAAGAAATATTCCACAAGGCTCTAGGTTGGAAGTGTAAAAGACCAGGCACTGAGGCAGCTAGGAGGCATAGTAAATAAGCACTGGTCCTGAAGTCAGGAGGATTTGAGTTCAAATCTACCCTTAGACACTTGACACACTAGCTGTGTGACCTTAGGCAAGTCACTTAACCCTAATTGCCTTGCCTTTCCCCCTCTTAAAAAAAAGACTAGGCAGTGCAAAAGTCTCATCTCCTTCTCTAGAAGATTAGAACCCTCTGGAATTAAGCCTAATTGCCATGGTCTAGAGATTAAAAGAATCCCTTAGTGGAAGAGGGAGAATATCCTAACCCTCCTGAACCCAGTAGTCAAGGTTATTATGGTTATTTGTACACAGATGAGGAAACTGAAACAGAAGTTAGGTAATTTGCCCAAGGTCACACAATTAGTAAATGTCTGAGGTTAAATTTGAATTCAGATCCTTCTGATTACAGGTCCAGCCATCAATACAATGGGCATCTAGCTGGAAGGGACCTTAGATGCTATGTAGTCCAAGTCCTTCATTTTAGATATGAGGAAACTGAGATCCCCCTCAAAAAAAATGAAGTGATTTGCCCAAGCATCATACATATTCTAAGTAGAAGGGCTGAGATCTGAACCTAAATGACCTGATTCCAATATCCAGCACTTATTTACCACTGCACCATAGTTCAGTAATGAAAGACACATCACAATATAATAATCAGAAACTGCTTATTAAGGCAGGTATTGTCATCGAATATTTTGGATTTATTTTTTCCCAATAAATTGAAAAAAGCACCAAAACAAAAGAATGTTTATGCTTAAACACTCAATCAACCATGAAATATCAATGAACCAGAATCCATTCATCCATTCATGATTGCTGAACATCCAGGTTAATTGGTTTGTTCTCTTTCCTCTGACTATAATTGCATATCTTCCCTGTAGTCTTCCCCCCAACTTTTAAAATATAACTTTTCTAGTTTGCTTGGTTATATCACTTTGTGACTAATAGCATCTCTGCTGTTGTAAAAATCATCCTTTGCTGAACTTGCCTGCATACTGGCATGATTCCCTGATGACAAAATGGGACATAATAAATAACAATGTTTTAGAGCTCAAAGTGCTTTTCCATGGAAAAGTGCTCCACCAACCCAGCTAACCAACATCCTAGCAATCCACATCTCAGAGCACGAGACTGGAATAAATGTAATTGCCATGGCTAATTGGGTTCTGGTGAAATGTCACTTAGACAGCTCATTAATACATCATTCCAGTCACCAAGACCATCAAGTACTCTTCCTGCAGGTTATATATTGGCTCTGCTATGTTGCTTTTGACCTCTCCATCAATGTTTCTGCCCTCTTTCTTGGGGAAAATAAAGTTAATTAGCATACTATGAAGTGGTCTGTTTTTTCCATAGTTCCTGTCAAAAATTAAAAGAACAACCCAACCAGGTATACTGTCTTTTTTACATACATTTGCAAAATCAGTTTGGAATAGCTGTCCAAAACAGTGACCTGTAAATAGAAATGAGAAAGTGTATTTGATGGAAAGAGTGATTCAAGTAAATTAAAGAGATAGAAGAATGTTGTCTCTGGTTTTTCTATATTAACATTGTGTGAGAATTTTTTAAAAAAACAACTATGCACAAGAATGATGGTGCTGGAAACTGTACCTCATCCACATGTGGATTCTTTCCCTAGGTTCTTTATGGTTTGACCCAGCAAAATTAATCCTGAAAGAGATCATTTAAGGGAAAACGCTTATATGCTGAGTAAATCTTTTTTAAGTACAACAAATATTTCTCCCTTGCTCCCTGGCATTTCTGAAATCATATTGTTTCAAGAATCATCATCAACAACTGAAACTAGAATGAGGAAAAAGATATCATCATCATCATCATCCTCATCCTCATCCTCATCATCCTCTTCACATAAATCTCACTGGTTAAGTCATACAGTTGCAACTGCAGGGACTAAGTCTCTGAATATGCTAAATAGCATATCTTTGGTACCATGCAAGAAACACATATTTCTAGCTTAGATTATTCTCCATTTTAAGACATTTTGGATTTTTTTTTTATCTTGGAGCAAAGAATGAAAGGGAAAAATGTTTAAAGCAGATTCAGGGCCATGGTACCAACTATTCTGGTGAGTTCTGTTCTCCAGTTGGCAAGGACCTCATTACAGTAAACTCAGGAACAGTTTCAAGCAGAGTGCATCCTGTAACTCCAGGCTCAGAATTATTGAGATATATAATCACACCCCTCCAGGAAGGATTGACAGAAATCTTTACAATTACCTCAGGCCATTAAGCTTCCTCTGGCAGCATCTGCTGGTTTCTCAAGAAAACAAATGAATCAATCCTCTATCATTAAAACTCCCAGCACAAAATCACATTGGATTAAGACCAAACAATCTTATTGTGGCCAGATTATTTTAAGTGTCTATGGTCTAAAAGACTCTGAAAACATATGTCAAGAACTTTGCAAACAAAATATGATGCAAATTCTAGCTGCTAATTGTCATCATTATTCTTATACAAACATTATGTACTGAGAAGTAAAAAAAAAATTGAAAATTCAGACTTAATTTGCAACGACCCATGCATATTGGTGACCAATAGATTATGAATGAGCTTAAGAAGTAACAAATGAAGAGCTGTTAGAAAAAAAGATGAGGGCAAACAATAGAGTTGTGGAATGCCATATCTGATACCAAGAGAAGTAAATCATCTCTCCTTTCTTGAATTTTCATCAAGCATTTGTCTGGATTTCTCCCTTGGTCCTATCACACTCTGCTTTGCAAGATACTCATTTGTGAAGGTATTTGCATGTGTTTTATTCCTCTCACTTCATCATATGATAAGCTGATTGAAAAAAAGTGACTACATTGTTTTCTATTTTTAAAATCATTTTTAATGAAAATCAAAGATGACTCACATAGTAGCTTATATAGTGTTTTCTTCATAATAATGTCATGTAGGTAGAGAAAATGTTATTGATCCCAATGAGAGAAAATATATTAATATTCAATTATTGAATTAAGACTAAAGTTCTTCCCTATCTAGTCCCCCATTCAGAAATCAGCTCCTGGTAGGTTATTCAGCAAGCAGCTGATGGGCATTACCACAATGAGATTGGATTAATTTTCTCCTCAGTCTTCAGATCCTACCCAAAGCAGGAAGCCCATCGTGTTCTACTCAGACTGGGGGGGGGGGGGGTGCAGAGGGAGGGGAGGCTAGAACCTTTTTCTAAAATAACTAGGGGGTGGTCTGGGTAGATAAGCAAGAGTGATGTAATCAGTCAAGTACCCCAACCCTTCCTTAGAATAGGTCCACTTCTCATTATATCATTCATTCCCTTCTTAATTTTTAACAAATCAGAATTTGTTGGCATCTGTCAGGAACACCCACTCATCCAAGGGCATATAAGCATCAATAGACTACCATGATCCATCTTTGGCTTAAGAGAGACAGGCAAATAACCAATCCTTTCATTAATTATTCACTAACCATAATTAACAAAATAATTAATTACCCAGAAATTATCTATCTCAATGTTTTCATATGTCATACTACTTTATATATGAGACAGTGAGGTTAACTGACTTGCCCAAAGTCACACAATTAAGTATCAGAATAAGTACACTAAAACTGAGGAAAATATAAGTTTAATTGTTCCTAAAGCTAAAAAAAAGTAATTTGTAAGCCATTTTCTTGCCATCCTTGTTTCACATCTTATCCAGCCATTCATTCCTGGCACCTTCTTGTCATCCACTCAGTTAGAGTCTAAACCACTGGACTGCCAAAGACCATGATGTTGGGGATTTAATCTATTCATATTTGGAATTCTTGCCATGGAGCCTGCTGTACTGACTTGTAAATGTGGAAGAACACAAACTCACACAGTCTTGTATATCTAGCCATCCTCAGTTATGCTTCATATCTGACCCAGACATCTGTCCAGGGCTTCTTAAACTTTTTCCACTCATGATCCCTTTTCTGTTGGTACTGCATGGTCTGAGGACATGTACAGTGCAAAGTTTTCCTGCTTTGTGTTCAAAACTAAGGCTGCAGTGAAGTTGTGTTGTACAACAAGGGCAAGCACTACGAGAAACACTTTTGATTCAATACACATTTGATTTTTAATTAATTTTTGGTCATTGCACATTCAGAAACCTTTTATTATTACCAAATTTTTTGCTACTCCCACTTTCAGTTATGTGTCCTCATATGGGTTCACAACCCATGGTTTGAGAAGCACTAAATTGTTCTATACTGACCATCTTCTTGCCAGAAGCAGTTAGATAGCATGGAGGATAGAGTGCTGGGCTTGGAATCAGGAAGATCAAGATTCAAATCCAGCCTCAGACACTTATTAGCTATGTGACCTTGGTCATCTCTGTCTGCCTCCTTTGTATCATCTGTAAAATGAGGTTAATAGTAGTACCTGCCTCTCAACATTGTTGTAAAGATAAAATGAAATAATCATTGTAAAACATTTAGTACAGTGCTGGCAAATAGCAACTGCTATATAAATGTTATTTATTATTATTATGAGTTATTATTGTTGGGAGGATCAAATGAGAAGATAATAGGAATGCACATAGCACAATGCCCCCCACGGAGTGGAGGATTAATAAATGCTTGTTTCCTTTGTTCCTCCTTCCTACTGCTGAAAAAGCACCTCCTTCCCAACTCACCCACTCCCGAGTTTCCCTCCTCCAGCTCTGGAAACTGTAATCACATCAAAAATGCCATTGCTACTGAAACAGTCATGTCAAGGCAGAGCCAAGATGGCAGCGTAGGAGCAGCAACATATCGCAGCTCTCACATAGCCACCCCAAAATACCCATAAAATATGACTCTAAACTAATCCTAGAACTCCAAGACATACACAAATATACTTTCCACTAAAGTCAGCTTGGCTACAAGGAACCATATCAGCACTGCGAACCGAAATCAGCCTGGCCTGAAGCCCTGGCTGAGCCCCGGGGCAGCTGGACGAGGCGAGCCAAGGAGCCTCGGGTGAGCAGATTGGTGGCAGCTGTGGCAGTGTTCAGAACTAGATCATTCGGACTTGTGAGGTCTTGGGAGAAAAGCAGTCTGGCCGAAACGCCTCCAGGGCAGGAAAGCGAAAGGCAGAGGTTTTGTACCCGCCTCTGCATTGCAGCTTCCACGCCCTCGGCCTGCAGATAGCAGGGGGACTAAGCGATCGTTCAGAAGCCAAGTGCTCTGAGGTTGAGAGGCCTGGATCCAGATCGCCGTCTTGGCCTTTGGTTCTATGAGTCTTCTTTATCCAGTGAGCCGGAAGTAGGAAAGGGACCCAGCACCTTCCTGAGAGCTACAGCAGCCAGGAGGACCCCAGCAATTCGGGACAGAGCTTTCCCTTCTGGAAGCAGAGCCCCACAGAGATTAAAAAAAAAAAATCACAGACTGACCAACCATGAGTAAGAATAAGCATAAGAAGCAGGGTAAGAACAGCAACCAAAACCTAGATTCCTTCTTTGAAGTAAAGAAGGACCAAGGCAGAGAGCTGCAGGACAGCACAGCCAGAGCTTCCCCACCAGGGGCTTCCAATAAACATGAAGAATGTCTTAAAGCTAGAGATGAGCTGAAGAAGGATTTTCAAAAC
>JAQQSV010015997.1:0-11945 GCA_028646515.1 Pseudochirops corinnae | reverse complement strand
TATCACACTATTAGCAATTATTACTAATATTACTAATTATTACTAATATATCTTTACTAATTATTACTATTATCATACTATTGCTAATTATTACTATTGTGATACTGTTACTAATTATTACTATTATAGTACTATTACTAATTATTACTATTATCATACTTTACTGTTATTATTACTATGATTAATTGTTGCTATTATAATAATTACAAGCAGAGAATCCAGTTGAATATCTTTTATTTTCTACTTTCAACTGGAAAAATCATTGCTCCTTTTCACACCTTTAATCCAACATCCTCAGCTTTTTTTGTGTGTGAAGAGGGATAACTTTTTATTTTTCTGAATCTCTGGCATCATGGAAAGGGCATTTGTATGTTTAATGCCAGTCAAGAGTTTGGGCAGTGGGGAGAAGGAGCCTTGGTGATGGTAATGTCCCTGAACTAAGTGTTAGAAGGGGCATCGCTACTGACTGTTCTCCCAGATGAGAATCTCTGCAACTAGGGAAAATAGGGATGCGCTTTTTCCCCCTTAAACAAGAAGAGGGGGCAGCTAGGTGGCAAAGTGAATATAGCATCTGCCCTGGAGTCAGGAGGACCTGAGTTCAAATCTGGCCTCAGACAGTTGACACACTTACTAGCCATGTGACCTTGGGCAAGTCACTTAACCTCAATTGCCCCGCCCAACCCCCTCCAAAAAGCAAAAAAACAAACCAAGAAGAGAGAGGTAGTTGAGGAAATGGTTCACAGTATAGTAGAATGGAGAGGCTACTGACTTGGGAATGAAAGGATTTGGTTTCAAATCTGTCATCTGATTACTACCTGTAGGATCTTGGGCAAGTCATTTAATTTCTGCCCTCAGTTTCCCCATCTGTAAAATGAGAGATGAAACTCTGAAAACCCTTTGTGTTTTAAAAACTGTGATCTTTATGAACGGATTGGAGACCATTGCCTTTAACAATGGTTTCTTGAAGGTAATTTTTACTGTCCGATGAAATATGACTTGCAAAATTCAGTAGCTGGGGAAAGACATGGGAAAAGTAACTAGAAGGAAGCTTTCCTTGGGGCTTCAGCTGTTCCAAGTCTATTGTAGTTTAGAAACTCTGAAATGGGAAAAAGACTTTTTTGAAATCCTGTCTAAAAGTGCAGTAAATTTTAGAAACATCCAGGTGGAAAACACATCAAACATGTCCCTTGCAAAGCAAGTTGTCACATTTCATCCCAGCGTTGAGTTTTCTATTTCAGACTCTCTTTGCTAAAATGTTCCTGCGTTCAATGCCGAGGTGAGCTGCAAAACAGAAGGCCAAGAATGACACATTTTACTGCCACGTGTTAGGAGCCTTTACCAAAAACCTTAAAGGTTTCTGAGATTTTGTCTTCCTTGTCATCACAAAATAAGAGGATACATCCTCTTTGCCAACATTTCCCTTCGGAGCATGTCCTTTCCTTTTACTCACACCCCCCTTCCATTTCTGCTCCCCTCCCTCCATATCAAAACTGAACACGTTGGCAAAGGGTGACAGGGATTTAATCTTCTTATTGCGTCTGTCTTGGGCAGGGAGATTGGTCACCAATACACATGTGGAGAGGTTATTTTTATAAGCCTTTTCTACCATCTACTCATCTCCTGACA
This sequence comes from Pseudochirops corinnae, assembly GCA_028646515.1. Lineage (NCBI taxonomy): Eukaryota > Metazoa > Chordata > Mammalia > Diprotodontia > Pseudocheiridae > Pseudochirops > Pseudochirops corinnae. The sequence continues at coordinate 10,319 of JAQQSV010015997.1, read as the reverse complement.
GGGATTTTTTTTTTTTCCCTCTTCAGGACTCATATAAAGAGTGGAAGGTGAAAGCAAGCAAAAAAAACTGCCATAAGGTGAGAACATTTCACACCTATGGGTGGAAGGTGAAGAAGCAAAAGCATGAACATCAGAGTTGCTAAACTCCACAATCATGGAATCATAGAATTTGTAACTGTTAGACGGCATGGTTGATAGAGCACTGTAACTGTAGTCAGATGCTTTGAGTTCGAATCCTTCCTCAGACTCCTGCAGGTGCCCATTTTGGATACCTCTCTTTCTCTTCACCTCCCATGCCTTCCTTTTGCACTGTATACATCTCTCATTGTACAGTTAGTTGTATATAATTGTCTTCCTCCTCCCCCAATCAGAATGTGAGCTTTTTGGGAGCTGGGACCATGCTTAGCATAGTGCCTTGCACACAGCAAGCCTTTCATAAACGACTGACTAGTTGTGGGATGCTGGACAAGTTGCGTTGCTCCTCTCAATTTCTTCATCTATAAAGTGGGGAATAATAATGTTGTTTAGTTGTATTACAGTTGTGCCTGACTCTTTGTAACCCATTTGGGGTTTTCTTGGCAAAGATACTAGAGCGGTTTGCTGTTTCGTTTTCCAGTTCATTTTCTAGATGAGGAAACTGAGGCAAAGAGCCTTAAGTGACTTTCCCAGGGTCACTCAACTGGTAAGTGTCTGAGGCCAGATTTGAACTCATGAAAATGAGTCTTCCTGACTCTAGGCACAGCACTATCCACTGTGCCACCTAGTTGGACCAGGGGATAATAGTAGTGGGGATAATAAATCCCTTAACAAGTTTGTTGTGAGGATTAAATGAGACGATATGTATAAAATGTTTTGCAAACCTTGAAACAATACATAAATGTCAGTTATTATGATTATTTGGTGTTGGGGAACATCTTGGAGAGCACGAGCTTAATTTGTAGGAGCCATGCCTTTAGCTAGGAAGGAGGTGGACCTTAAAACACAAAGCTTTAAGGTAAAATGGAGTACAATGCTTTTTTCATCATGCTACCAAATAAGGATCAGGAACATGTTCCAAGAATAAAAGGCTATTTGGAAGTGTTTGGGCATGTTACTGTTACTACAGGGTTGATTTGCAAAGAAATTATCCCTGCCAGGAGAGTGCTTCCATTAATTCTTCTCCTAGATGATTATAGGTGAGGTCTGCCAGTTTTTGCCTAGACATAAAAAATCCCCTAGAATTTTTTTTTGGCTTTTTTTTTTTTTTGGAGGAGGGAAGGCAGAGCAATTGGGTTTAAGTGACTTGCCCAAGGTCACACAACTAGTAAATGTTAAGTGTCTGAGGACAAATTTGAACTCAGGTCCTCCTGATTCCAGGGCCAGTGCTCTACTCACTGCACCACCTAGCTGCCCCTAGAATTTTTTGAAAGAGTCCTCACTTCCCAGTCTCCTTAACCTTGTGTGCTTTGATGCACAGCTCACTCAGTACAGGTTTGGCTGCTTCTTTATTGGCTTCTCCCAGTGTTGGATAACTCTATGTCTGTGCTAAGTTCCAAAGGAGTATACTGAACAAAAGACAAAGGAGGAACTTCACCTAATTCTGGGCAGCTGGGTGGCACAGTGGGTAGAGTTCCAGGCCTGCAGTCAGGAAGACTCATCTCCTTGAGTTCAAATTTGGCCTCATGCATGTACTTGCTGTGTGACCTTGGGCAAGTCACTTAACCCTATTTGCCTCAGTTTCCTCATCTGTAAATTGAGAAGGAAATGGCAACGCACTCCAAAACCTTTGCCAAAGAAACCCAAAATGTGGAGATTTGGACACAACTGAACAACTAACAGCCAGTTAATTTTATAATGACTGTTATGGAGATACTATTGAATGAAAGATTTTAGTTATTTTTTCCTTGTCTGTAAAATGAGGACAAGTCATTTAATCTTCATCAATAGATTATTGAGTATAAACATGCACACATATATGCAATAATGCTCAACAAACAACAAATGACAATCTCCCTCTCTCTCATGATATGGTTTATTTCCATCTCCCACCTCAGTTACATTTTTTGTTTTTTTAAATTTAATTCAAATTATATTTTTTCTCAATTACATGTAAACAAACATTTTACACATTTGTTTATTTGAATTTTTGAGCTTCATATTCTTTTCTTCCCCCTCCTTGAGAAGGCAAGTAATTTAATATAGATCAAACATGTACAGTCATGCAAAACATTTCTGTATATACTATGTTGCAAAACAAAACATACACCAAAAAAAGAAAAACCAGGAACAATAAAGAAAGTGAAAAAGCATGCTTTAATCTGCATTCAGACTCCATTCGTCCTTTCTTTGGAGGTGGATGGCATTTTCCATCATGAGTCTCAGAATCGTCTTGGATCCCTGTATTTCTGAGAATAGCTCAGTCATTCACAGCTGATCATTATGTGGTATTGCTGTTACTATGTACAATGTTCTGGTGTAGCTCATTTCATTTTGTGTCAGCTCATGTAAGTCTTCACAAGTCTTTTGGAGAGCATCCTGCTCATCATTTGTTTCTTTTTTTTTTTTATTTGATTTGTTTATTTACTTTTAGTTTACAAGATTCAGTTCCATAATCTCTTGAGTTTCAGATTTCCTCCCCTACCTCCCGTCCACCCCCATGGCGGCGTGCAATCAAGTATTGGATCTGAAGATATTTTCAAACTGAACATTAGTCTGGTTGTATAGAAGGGTTGTAACCAATGGAGTGAACAATGGGAAAAAAGAAATAGAACCAAACATGAAAAAGAACAATAGCATATAGATTGCCATTTAAACTCTGTTCTTTCTAGATCTTTCTCTGAATATAGATATCTCCTTCCATCCTGAGACTTGTAGAGTTGTCTTACAACTATGTGTTGCTGAGAAGAGTCCAGTTTATCAAAGTTGGTCGTCACACATATGATGTGTCTGTGATTGTGTACAAAGTTTTCTTGGTTCTGCTCTTCTCATTTAGCATCAGTTTGTATAAGGGTCTCCAGGGGAATATGAAGACCGTCTCCTCCCCATTTCTCATAGCGCAATAGTATTCCATTACATTCATATACCACAACTTGTTTAGCCATTCCCCAATTGATGGGCATTCTCTTAATTTCCAGTTTTTTGCCACCACAAAGAGAGCTGCAATAAATATTTTTGTGCATATGGGTCTTCCTTCCACTTCTATGATCTCTTTGGGGTACAACCCCAGAAGTGGTATTACTGGGTCAAAGGGTATGCAATTATTTATAGCCCTTTGGGCATAGTTCCAGATTGCTCTCCAGAATGGTTGTATCAGTTCACAGCTCCACCAACAATCCGTTAGTGTTCCAGTTTTTCCACATCCTCTCCAGCATTTGTCATTTTCCTGTTTTGTCATCTTAGCCAATCTGACTGGTGTGATGTGGAACCTCAAAATTGTTTTGATTTGCATTTCTCAAATCAAGAGTGATTTAGAGCATTTTTTCATATGCTTATAAATATCTTTAATTTCTGCCTCTGAAAATTGCCTGTTCATATCCTTTGCCCATTTATCAATTGGGGAATGACTTGTATTCTTATAGATTTTACTTAATTCTCTGTATAGTTTAGAAATGAGGCCTTTATCAGAGACGCTGATTGTAAAAATTCTTTCCCAATTTCCCACTTTCTTCTTAATCTTTGTTACCTTGGCTTTGTTTGTACAGAAACTTTTCTATTTAATGTAATCGAGATTATCCATTTTGCATTTTATACTGTTCTCCAACTCTTCTTTGGTCATAAAGTCTTCTCTACTCCATAAATCTGACAGGTAAACTATTCCTTGCTTTCCCAGATTCCTTACAGTATCAGCCTTTATACCTAGATCATGTGCCCATTTAGACTTGACTTTGGTGTATGGCATTAGATGATGGTCTGTGCCCAGTTTCTGCCCTACTATATTCCAATTTTCCCAGCAGTTTTTGTCAAATAATGAGTTCTTATCCCAAAAACTGGGGTCTTTGGGCTTATCAAACAGTATATTAGTATAATCGTTGACTACTGAGTCTTTTGTACCCAATCTATTCCATCGATCCACTACTCTATTCCTTAGCCAGTACCAAGCAGTTCTGATGACTGCTGCTTTGTAATACAGATTAAAATCTGGTGTGGTTTGGCCACCTTCCCTAGCATTTCTTTTCACTAATTGCCTTGATATTCTAGACTTTTTGTTCTTCCAAATGAATTTTGTTACTATTTTTTCTAGTTCTATAAAGTAATTTCATCATTTCTTATAGCACAGTAGTATTCCATCCCATTCATAGACCACAACTTGTTCAGCTATTCCTCTATTGATGGGCATCCCCTCAATTTCCAATTCTTTGCCACCACAAAACGAGCTGCTATAAATATTTTTGTACATAAAGATCCTTTCCCATTTTCTTTGATCTCTTTGTTTCCCTAGTTTTATATTTGTTCATACTCTGACCTCTTGTTACTCATTCTTTACATTTCCCCCTTTCCCCCTTTCACAGATAGAGTGGGTATAAGGTGGAAAGTCAGGGAAGGGCTGGTCTGATGCGCAGTCGTAGATTGCCATGATCTAGAGGAAACCTCAGATTTTTCAGCCCACGAGTTCTTAACCTTTTCTGTGTTATGAACTCATTTGCTAGACTGGTAAAGCCTATGGACTCCCTTTCAGAAAGATGTTTTTAAATGGATAAAATAAAATCCATTAGATTATAAGGGAAACCAATTATATTAAAATATAATTACAAAAATATTTTAAAAAAGTTCATAGATCCAGGTTAGGAACTCCCAATCTAGTCTGACTTACTTTTCCTCCTTACTTTATCTGCAAGATTTTGCTCTAGTGATCATCTCCTCCTTGTGAATGCTTCCTCTTGTCTTTTTCTTATGGTTCTCCTCCTACCTCTCTTTTTAAAGTTAAATTTATTTGCTCTTAGTTTTCAACATTTATTTTTATAAGATTTTGGGTTCTAAATTCTTCCCTCTCCCTCCTATTTCCCCTCCCCAAGATACCATACAATGTGATATAGGCTATACATGTAAAATCATATTAAACATATTTCTACATTAGTCATATTGTGAAAGAAGAATCAGAGCAAAATGGGAAAACTACAAGAAAGAAAAAATAAAAAACAAAAAAAGAGAAAATAATATGCTTCAGTCTGCATTGAGACTCCATAGTTCTTTCTCTGGATGTGGTTAGCATCTTCCATCATTAGTCTTTTGGAATTGTCTTAGATCCTTGCATTGCTGAGAAGAGCTAAGTCTGTTAAAATTGGTCATTGCACAATGTGGCTGTTACTGTGTACAGTGTTCTTCTGGTTCTACTCACTTCGCTCAGCATCAGTTCATTCAAATTTTTCCAGGTTTTTCTGAAATCTTCCTGCTCCCCATTTCTTACAGAACAATAGTCTTCCATTACATTCATGTACCACAACTTGTTCAACCATTCCCCAATGGATGGACATCCCCTTGTTTTCCAATTCTTGCCCACCACAAAAAGAGCGGCTATAAACATTTTTGTACATTGTGGGTCCTTTTCCCTTTTTTATGATCCTACCTCTCTTTCACTGGTTCCTCATTCTGTTCCAGATACCTTAATGTGGTTATTTCCCAGGGGTTTGATGCTGCTAGTGCCTTTCCTCTGGGATTTCCTTCCATTTACACTGTATACATCTAGTATGAACAGTCATTTGCATATTATATTCTCATTAGAATGTGAGCTCCTTTTTTATACTATTTCGTAACCCTAGCATTTGGGCACATAAAAGGTGCTTAATAAATGCTTTTTGACTGTCTCATCTCTTTTTCTTTCTTGCTGTCTCTTTAATTCTCATCATTAGTTTTAGGGACATTTGATTCAAAAAAGGAGGTAAAGATGGCTTAAAACTGCTTGGGCTAGAAGAGATCGTTAAGATGTTCTCTTGGAGCTGGTAGTGGTACTTGTAGGGATGATCAGAAGCTGGTCAATATGTGTTTGTGATACAATATAAAATAGAGCTTGAAAGTAGGATGACAATGATTGACTTGAATGCATCAAAGTTAAAGGAGTTTGAGTCAGAGTGTGTGTGTGTGTGTGTGTGTGTGTGTGAGAACATGGATGTATGAATATAGATTCTTAGACAATTTAAGGATGTATTTTAGATGAAGATCTTTTGGTAAAAATCCCTGGAGGGTTCAGGGTTTCTCTTATGATGAGTTTTCATCAGGGAACATAGGGATAATTAAGAAGTAAGACAGCAGAGAGAGGCAGGTACTTCTGCCTGTGTCCATTCAGTGAGACTGACCTTCACTGGGTCATTGACTTTTATGGAGTGATTCAGCTGTTTGAGGACTGGGATGATGAAGTTCTGGCTGATGCAAATATCCAAATGGCATAGTTTTGAGTCCTAAATCATACAGGATTTTTGGAGATAGTTCTCAGTTAGAATTCCCTACCCTCATGAAATCATTGATCTTTCCTGTATTCATCTATCAAGGAGAATAATCCTCAGTCTAAAAAGGACAGAACTAAAATGGCTAAGAGAGAATCAAAATCCTAGGTAAGTGAGACATAGTAAGAGTGTCTACTTTCTTTAAAACAAGTTCAAAAACCTGGTCCAAATGAACTGCATATCAGGGTAGTGGAAGAACTTATAAGATATGATCACAAAGGCACTGTCAGTAATCTTTGAAATAGCATGAGGTGTGGGACACGTGCCAAAAAATTGGTCTTGGGCAAAGGTTGCTTGATTTTAAAAAGTGGTAGATTCTAAAATTGCACTGTCGTGAGTCTGACATCAATACCCATATAGAGAAGTCCAGAATGGATGAAAGCGTAGCTGGAGGAATCCATGGCTGGTTGAACCTCCAAAATCTTGATTTATAGATAGAGGCAAACCTGGAGGGAAGTCTTTGGTGGAATATTACAGGGATCTGCATCTGGTTCTATTTTGTTCAGCATTTTATCAGCAATTTGGGTAAATAAATTGGAGACATTCTTATCAAATTTACAGATCAACCCAATGCTGGAGTGGAATGGCTAGTGTGTGGGATGATAGAATCAAAGTCCCCCAAATCCTGGCAGGATAGAAGGCTGATCTGAAATTCGTGAGATGAAATTGAGTAAAGATAAAAAAGTAAAGACCTCTATTTCAGTTAAAAATAGGATGGGGAAAACCTGCAGGTTTTAGCTGACTACAAGCTCAACATGTAATGGAACTCATAAAAAAGATGGAATAGACTTTGGCTCAACTGAGGTACTTTTAGATTCCAGGCTCAGAATACCAGAAGCTGAGAGAGCATGGGATGCTGCTGCAGTGGTCCCAGAAATTCTCTGAAAACAAAAAAGAATGCCTTTGCCCAATGTGCTGTTTTTCGAACACATCAGGTTAGGTCAAATCTGGAAATGAGCCTGAGAGGAAATTTCATTCTGGACCAACAAAAGAGGATTATTGAGAAAGAGCAATACTGGGTCCATGGGAGAGCAAGTCCCTGCGAACAGTGATACCCAGAGGATACTCGGGAACTCCTCTGTTTTCTGAGGAAGTACCTTTTCCTCCATCTGGTGATGATTCAAAACTTGTCTTTTAAGGAAGGATGTTTTAGGGCATGCCAAGCAGAATGCTTTGGGAGACCCAAAGAGTTCAGAGGAAAGATAGGTTGGATTCCATAAACAAAAATTCTATAGAGGAAGTAGACTTAAAATGATATGGGTGCTCTCAAAAATAAGACACGACAAAACCGCAAATGATTACAGTGAGAAAGAAGAGAGGGAATTTTCTAAAGCAGAGTTGCCTCAGTCAGATTAAAATGCATTTGGAAATAGTTAACAAAATAAATAAAAATACAATAGAACATAGATAATGTTAATATATGGTTTTCTAAGTCAATATGCAGCCTGCAGGTATCCTTGTGTATAATGTAGTGTCTTTTCTATTTGAATTTGACACCACTGGTCACCAGAGAAGATATGAAAGGACAGCAAACTTATTAACCAGTTTAGGATTCTCTTTCTTTCTTTCTTTCTTTCTTTCTTTCTTTCTTTCTTTCTTTCTTTCTTTCTTTCAGATCTGCACAAGAGAGGGAAGAAAGGACAGGTAATTGGGGATAAATATTATATAGAATATGAGAATGGCCCAGTCCTGTAAGGATTGCATTATTAATTCTGAATTTCAACATCGAATGGCAATTTGTAATTTGTAAAGGCCACAAATTCAGATTTTTAAAACTATGGTGGAAGCAAAAAGAAAATCAAAGAACGAACTTTGCCTTGGGTGGAAGGGATAATGATATAGATGAAGAGAAGACAAAACTGCTAACCTTATATTTTGCTTTTGTTTTCTCTCACACAGAGGGTGCTCTTCAGACTTGTAATCACTGTTTCCTCACCACCATCTACCCTTTTCCATCATTGGCTTTCCCCATCAATAATACTCCTGATTTAAGTTGAACTGACACATGATAGAGTAATTGTAGGGGTTGGTGATGGTTAATGATAGTCTTGGTGTCACTTTTAATATCCTAGTTTCTGGGTTCCTCATGAGGCCTTACACCTTCTCTTGTGAGTTAAAGCATGCTCATTATAAAGGCATATTGCTTTTAGCATTTCTAATCTGTCTGATTCCTTTGTTAAAACCTCCACATTCCAAAGCTGTTGCAGTAGACTGGGAAAATTAGGCTCATATGGGTTGGGTGAATCAAATATAGTACACGGAGTGAGGGGGAACCCCCCCCAGTTATCACTAAATGATGGACATTAAACACTGCTACTCATCTGTGCCTCCGATCTGTTTTGGAGGTAGAGTGCCCTGTCTCTATAAGAACTGGTTACTGGTGGCAATATCTCTCTAGATGAGAGGAAGAATCTTGAATTGACTAAAGATCTGACCTCAAAACCAAGAGGATCCCCGTTTATGTCCTACTGTTGACACCTATTGGCTGTAGGGGCAAGTCATTTAACTTGGTGCTCTGGGCAGTGCTGAGACTATAAACTGCAGAGAAGGTGTCTCCAACTTGCATTGGTAGAGGGAAATTCTTTGCTTGTGTATCCCCCATACCCGTGAAATCACAGGTTCAGTTCCCATCTGTGAAATCCCATCTTCAGCATTTCTTGGATCCCTTTAATTCGAGTTCCTTCCCTCTGTTGATTACCTCTGATTTATCCTGTAGATGCCTTGTTTGAACACGGTTGTTTGCATGTTGTCTCCTCCTGTTGGATTGTGGAGTCCCTCAGAGCAGGGAATGTTTTTTGACTCTCTTTGCATACCCAGCACTTAGCACATAGTGAGTGTCTAATAGACATTTACTGGCTGACTGAGTATCCCTAATTCTAGACAGATCTCAAACTGGACCCAATCTCATATCATCATCTCATCTCATCTCATCTGCAAGAGCTGCCATGGAGCCAATCATCAACTTATAATAACTTTCAGTAAATGTTCTCTCTTGGGGTGGACTTGTTTCATCAACTTAGAAGTAAGAACCATCATCTTTAATTTGGGCTTTCCTAACTTCCAGCTTCCCAAACAAAGCTGTCTCCCTCTTAATTCAGTTTTCAAAACTAGGCTGCTCCCATCACTAATGTTCCTACTTTAAATGGAAGTGACACAATGACGGAATAATTCATGGTAATTGTAGTACTGGCGTCACTTTTAATCAGCTGCCAGAGTAGCAAATCCTCTATAGATAGATCTAGTTTCTTTATATCACCAGAGAGAATTTTCCTATACTTTAGCACCTGGTTCTTAATGTGGTTAAGTATATTTTCCTTCAATGTGATATGTTTTTCTTCTTAATAATAGAGCTGTCATTGCTAATAAAAATGGAAATAGTCTTCCTAAGAAATAACGGCATTGATAAGTAGATACAGGCTGAAAACTGCTGGGGAAAAAAACTATGCTCAGTAGCTTGTAGGAGAATTTTGACCCTTGATCCGATTGGGTCCCTACACTGAAGCTTAAGTAGTGAGAGGATGAGAAAGTGGGGTGAAGAAACTTATCTGCTGGGGGGCAGATCCAAGATGGCGGCGTAGCAGCAGCAACATATCGCAGCTCTCATATAGCCACCCCAAAATACCCATGGAATAGGACTCTGGACCAATTCTAGAACTTCAAAACGCACACAAAGATACTTCCCACTAAAGTCAGCTCGGCTATGAGGAACCATATCAGCACTGCCATCCGAAACCAGCCTGGCCTGAAGCCGTGGCTGTGCCCCGGGGGCGGCTGGGCAGGAGGTGCAGAAAAGCCTCTGAGGTGAGCCAGATTAGCAACAGCTGCGAGTGGGGATCGTGAAAGGGGGAGATAAGCGTCAGGCCAAAAGGTCTCCAGAGCAGAAAAGCGAAAGGCGGAGGTTTT
>JAQQSV010015996.1:0-11945 GCA_028646515.1 Pseudochirops corinnae | reverse complement strand
ATATAATGATCAGACGCTGGAAGCCGTCTGATGATCTGTTTTGCTGTTTGTTTGTAACTTCTGTTTGTATTCTCTGAAGTTCAGGGGGCTGACTTTTCCCCCTGAACTAGGTAAATGATATGTTTGATTAAAGTAAGCTTGTTAACCCATTTTGAGTTGCTTTCCTTTAGAAAAGCAGATCTAAGAACCTGTGCTAGTAGCCGCCCTAGGTATGCTAGGGTGCTTGCTGTTACACTGATCAAAGTGTATTAATCTTGTTATAAGTTGCTGTAGTCTTTTTGCTAATGTTTTATTTAAAAATTTTGCATTCATAGATTTCATGAAGGAAATTGGTCTATAATTTTCTTTTTCTATTTTGTGTCTTCCTTTTTTTAGATATTAGTACAAAATTTGTGTCATAAAAACAATTTTGTAGGACTCTTTCTTCACCAATTTTCCCAAATTGTTTGTAGGGTAATGAAATCAATTGTTCTTTAAATGTTTGATAGAATTCACTAGTAAATCCATCTCGCCCTGGAGATTTTTTTTCCTAGGGAGTTTGCTGATGACTTGTTTGATTTCTTTTTCTGATATGGGGTTACTTAAGTAATTTACTTCCTCTTTAGTTAATCTGTGAAATTTGTATTTTTGTAAATATTCATATATTTCCCTAATATTGTCAAATTTATTTACAAACAATTGGGCAAAATAATTCCTAATTATTGCTTTAATTTCCTCTTCATTGGAGGTAGATTCACCCTTTTAATTTTTGATACCCCTATTTTGCTTTTCTTCTTTCTTTTTTATCATATTGACTAAAGGTCTATCAATTTTATTATTTTTTCTTAAAAGCAGCTCTTAGTTTTATTTTTTAATTTGATAGTTTTCTTAACTTCAATTTTATCAATTTATCCTTTTGTTTTCATTATTTGTAATTTAATATGTAACAGGAAATTTTCAATTTGTTCTTTTTCTAGCTTTTTCAATTGCATGCCCAATTTGTTGACCTCCATTTTCTATAATTTATTCATTTATGTAGTATGGTGTATAGAATTTCTCCTAAAAACTGCTTGTGCTGCATCCTACAAGTTTTGATATGTTGTCACATTATTCCCATTCTCTTGAATGAAGTTACTTATTGTTTTTTATAATTTCTTCTTTGACCCACTCATTCTTTAGGATTAAATTATTTAGTTTCCAATTAGTTTTTAGTCTGTCTTTCCATGGCCCTTTATTGTGTTTAATTTTTATTGTGTCATCATCTGAAAAGGGTGCTTTTAATATTTCTGAATTTCTGCACTGAATTGTGAGGTTTTTAATGTCCTACTACATGGTTGATTTTTTGTGTATGTACCATATATCCCTGAGAGGAAGGTATATTCTTTGTTATACCCATTTGGGTTCCTCCAGAGATCTATCATGTCTTCCCTCTCTAAAATTCTATTTGCCTCCTTAATTTCTTTCTTGTTCATTTTGAGGTTAGATTTATTAAGTTCAGAGAGGAGGAGATTGAGGTCCCCCACTAGTATAGTTTTGCTATTTATTTCTTCTTTTAATTCCCTTGACTTCTCCTCTAGGAATTTGGTTACAATTCTGATTTCTGCATAAATGTTAAGTAATGATATTGCTTCATTTTTGCTGGTGACTTTAAGCAGAATATATTTTCCATCCTCATCTCTTTTAATTAGATCTATTTTTGCTTTTGCTTCATCTGAGTTAAGGATTGATACCCCTTCTTTTTTTTTTTTTACTCTAGTAGAAGTATAATATATTCTTCTCCAGCTTTTTCCCTTTACCCTGTGTGGATCCTCTTGTTTCAAATGCGTTTCTTGTAGACAGTAAATTGTAGGATAGTGGTGTTTAATCCATGCTGCTATCCACCTCCATTTTATGGGAGAGTTCATCCCATTCACATACACAGATATTATTATTATCTGTGTCTTTCCCTCCATTCTATTCCCTCCACTGTTTATGCTTTTATTTCTTACTTTTCCCTTCCCCTCTTTAAGAGTTTTCCTTTTTACCACTGCCTCCCTCAGTATTCCCTGCCTGAGCCTACCCCCCTCTCTACCTACCCTTTCATCTTGCTATAATCTCCCTCGCTTCTAACCACCTCCTCCTCTACTCCCCCTTCCCCACTGCCTGTAGTGCACAATGGATTTTTATTTACTTAACAGTCTATGTTATTCCCTCCTTGAACCAAACCAATGATAGCAAATTCCATACAATGCTCCTCTCTCTCCTTCCTTTACCTCTATTATAATGAGTTTTTATGTCTTTTGACATTAGAATCCTAAACTTCACTGATTATGTTGAACCAGAACCAATGAGAATAAAGTTCATATGATGTTCATATCCCTCCCTCCTTCTCCCTTCTTCCCTTCCCCTATAGTATTTTTTTATGCCTCTTTGTGTGGCATAGTTTACTTTTTTCTGACTTATCCTTTCCTTTTCTCCCATGACAATTCCTTTGTCACCTTTAATATTTTTTTATCTGATTAGTTTATTTGTATCCACACCTTCTATATATGTATATCCCTTTTAAATGTTGTGATAATCATATAAAAATTTCAATATTGACAGGTATCCACTTCTCAAATAAGGATGTAAACAGTTTGCTCTTATTGAATCCCAAGTTATGTACATGTGTGTGTGTGAGAGTGTGTGCATGTATGCATATGTGTGTGAGTGTATATTTTCCTTTTTTCACTTCTTTCTTGAGTCTTGTAATTGGAGATCAAATTTTCCATTGAGCTCTGTTTTTTTTTTCATCAGGAAAATCTGGAAGTCCCTTATTTCATTAAATGACCGTCTCCTTGCCAGAAAGATTATGCTCATTTTTGCCAGGTTGTTGATCCTTGCTTTCAGTCCTACATTTTTTGCCTTACAAAATATCAAATTCCAGTCCCTCAGATCTTTTCATGCAGAAGCTGCTAGATTCTGTGTAACCTTCACTGTAGTTCCATGATATTCGAATTGTTTCTTTTTGGCTGCTTGCAGCATTTTCTCCTTGACCTTGTGATTCTGGAATTTGGCTACTATATTTCTTGGAGTTTTCAATTTGGGATCTCTTTCAGGAGGAGTCTGGTGAATTCTTTTGATAACTACTTTATCCTCTGATTGTAGCACCTCAGGGCAGTTTTCTTTGACAATCTCTTGGAGGATATTTTCCAAGCTGCTTTTTTCATCATGACTTTCCAGTAGACTAACAATTATGAGGTTATCTCTCCTGGATCTCTTCTCCAGGTCAGTTCTTTTTCCAGTGAGAAATTTTACACTTTCTTTTAATTTTTCAATCTTTATGTTTTGTTTGACTGACTCTTGTTGCATTGTACAGTCCTTAGCTTCAGTTTGACTGATTCTAATTTTTAGTGAATTATTTTCCTCAGTTAGCTTTTGAAGCTCCTTTTCCATGTGTTCAGTTTTCATTTTTAGCCAGGTATTTTCTCCAGTTAGATTTTGACCTGTCCCCGTTCACCAATTTTACTTTTGGAGGATATGTTTTCTTCAGTGAGATTTTTGTTTTCCATTTTGGTCACTGTAGATTTAAATTTATCTCCTACCTCTCCAATTTGGATTTTAAAATCTTTCTTGAGCTCCTCCATGAATACTTTTTGGGCTAGAGATCAGTTCATTTCCTTCTGTGGCCTCAGGTGTGATTATAGATTCCATGTTGTCTTCTAAATTTGGTTTTTCTTGCTCACTATAATAGGATCATATCATTCTTAATTTCACAGATTCCTTCTTTCCCATTGTGATTGCCTATGTCCTCTATTTTTAGAGTGGATATCTGTTTCTGGGTTACATATGTACCCCACTTATCAGGCTGGGAGTTATGGGTTCGGTTGTTAACTTTATGTACTATAGTCTCTGGGTGTCTAGACTGAGGCCAAGGCCAGGGATTTTCAGTGTTTCCCCTGTGTTATCCTGAGGCTCACAGAATAAGTTGTGGGGCAGGGGTGGTCTGGCCAATTCAGATTTCCACCTCTGTGCCTCTGGGCTACAGCTCAGCTAGGCTCAGCAGCTGGAGGCCAGCAGCATTGGTGTCTGTAGATTCCCCTAGTGGTCCTAAGCAACACCTGGACTTGTGCTGTTAGTGCTTGGAAGCTCCACCCCGATGGGCTTTGGGAGCTCCTGTATGTCAGCTGAGACAGGGCTTCTTGGGACCCCTCCTGCCCCTTCACTTCAGACTCAGTATGGCTTCAGGTCTTCAGGAAAGTCTGGAAATCCCTTATTTCATTAAATGACCATCTCCTTGCCTTAAAGATTATGCTCATTTTTTGCCTGATAGTTTTGCCTGGGGATTAGAGGCAGTTAGGGTTTGATCCACCATCTTGGCTTCTGGAAAATCAGGTTGGCGATTTTTAAACATCCAGGCTTTGGGCTGGTACCCCCAGGAGAAGATGCTGTCATGGCTGTGGGCCCAGAGCTTTCTCTTTCCCAGCTCCCACCAATCCTCAATCCTGTGGTGAGACAGCTGTTAATCACCCTTGGGGTGGGTGAGTCAGCTGGCTGGGACTCCTTCTCACTCTGCTGTAGTCTGTACTCAGGTTCACAGTGGTACAACCCCCATATGCTCTGTGATCCCCATTCCTAGACCTATGTGGGCACTTTCCTGTGCTGGGAATCTGCCATGCTCCATCTCCCAATGGGATCTGTCCCATAGGTTCTATTTCTAACAAAGACTTGATATCATCACAGGTGAGGCTTAAAGACAATTGAAGAGCTGAAACAAAGAGGTAAGCAAATAAACAAAGTTCTAAGTACAATTTGACTTGCCATTATAAGGACATACTAAAATTTAAAGAACGTAATATTTATGAATTTTGGCATTGAAATGTTTCTGTAGAGTCCACAAAATGACCGACCAAAATGTGCTGATGAGAGTGAAAAAAAAAATAAGAATTTTGAGTGACTAGGTTATTATAACTATTATAAATACTCAAATTAACAATAAAATGCATATTAAGAAAGATTATAGGGGCATGGACAAGATGACACAGTAAAAGGAGGAATTTGAGTTCACACTCCAACCACCTAGTATACCTCTGAAAATGACTCTAAACAAGATTTAGTGCTAAAAATCTCACAGTAATAGGAAAAAAAAAAAACAAATCTCCCACTCAAAGCAGTCAGGCAGGGCTACAGGAAGAGTTGATCACACCTGGCTGAGTGCAAAACAGAGTCCTCTGTGGGCCATGTTGGCTTGGACCTGCAACATAGACCTCCTGCCACAGAATTCAGGAGAGCAAATGACTAGAAGCTCTTGTGATTTACAGACTTCTTAACACATAAATGTCAAAGGAAAATTAAAGATGAGTGGGGAAATTCTATAGGAACAGGGTGAGATAGCTTGGTCTCAGCCCTGCCCCCACAGCAGTGGAAATGGGAAAATCTGCAGCTGCAGCCCTGGAGGCTGCCTCATGAGTTGCAGGTCTGCGTATTGTGAGCAGATGAAGTGGCTGTACAGAGGGTCTTTTCAGAACTCTCTATGCTGGAGCTGAGGCAGGATTCTCTTGTTTGTCCCACTTGGATCTGGTACCCAGTGTTGGATGACAGTCCTGTGGGGAGGAGCACTAGTGTGGCAGAGCTTGTTGAGGCTGTGGAAAGGAAGTCCTCCTTACAGTTTCTAGGCAGGTGCTTAGAAGAAAGTCTCACAACAGCTGGGCAAAACACCAGAAATTAGGGACATAGCACTTTCCACTCTGGAAGAGAGTTCTACTGTGGCAGAGAGCTGAAAAGTCAAATAACTGATGAGCAAGATAAATAAACTGAGGAAGCAAAATCACATTATAGAATCATTTTTTTGGTGACAAAGATGATCAAAACATAGAACCAGAAGAAGATAACAAAGTCAAAAGTCCTACATCAAAAGCCTCCAAGAAAAATGTAAACTGGGTGCAGGCCATTGAGGAGATTGAGAAGGATTTTGAAAATCAGGTAAGAACTGGAGACGACAGAAGGAAATGTGAATTGGTCTCAAGCACAAAAAGCATTGTTGGAGGATCTCAAGAGGGTTTTGAAAACTGAAATTAGAGAGGTAGGAGATAAAGTTAAATCTACAGTGACCAAATTGGAAAAAAAAATTTCACTGAAGAAAACAAACCTTTAAAAAGTAAAATTGGAAAACTAGGGAGGGAGGTCCAAAATCTAACTGGAGAAAATACCTCCCTAAAAATGAAAGCTGAACATAGGGAAAAGGAGCTTCAAAAACTAATTGAGGAAAATAATTCACTAAAAATTAGAATCAGTCAAATTGAAGCTAAGGACTCTATGATGCAGCAAGAGATAGTCAAACATAACATAAAGATTGAAAAATTAGAAGAAAGTGCAAAATATCTCACTGGAAAAACAACTGACCTGGAAAACAGACCTAGGAGAGATAACTTAAGAATTATTAGCCTACCAGAAAGCCATGATGAAAAAAGCAGCCTGGACAGCATTGTCCAAAAGATTGTCAAAGAAAACTGTCCTGAGGTCCTAGAAACAGAAGGGAGAAATAGTTATTGAAAGAATTCACCAATCTCCCCCTGAAAGAGAACCCAAGTTGAAAATTCCAATAAATATAGTAGCCAAATTTCAGAGCTTTGAGGTCAAGGAGAAAATACTTAATGCAGCCCAAAAGAAACAATCCAAATATCATGGAACTACAATCAGGATTACCCAGTACTTAGCAGCTGCTACAATAAAAGATTAGAGGGATTGAAATGTGACACTTTGTAAAGCAAAAGAGCTAGGAATGTAACCAAGGATCAACTACCTGGCAAGACTGAGCATATTCTTTCAGCCAAGGAGATAGTAATTTAATGAAATAAAGGACTTCCAGAATTTCCTTATGAAAAAGCCTGAGCTCAATGGAAAATATGATCCCCATATACAAGACCCAAGAAAGACATAAAAAGGTAAACAAAGAAAATTTACACTCACACATACACATACACACAAAGATGCTCACACATGCACATAACTTGGGACTCAATGAGAGCAAACTGTTTATATCCCTTTATGAGAAGCAGATATTTGTCAATACTGAAATTTGTATAAGTATTGTGACACTTAAAAGGGATGTACATAGAAAGAGGGTGTGAGTATAAGTGAACTAATCTGAAGATTAAAAAACACTCTATTAAGGGGAAGAAAGAGATTGTAATGGGAAAAAAAGAAAGGTAAAGGCAGAAGATGGTAAATTATGCCACAAGAAGAGGCATAAAAACATACTAAAGTGGAGGGGTGGGAAGAAAGGAGATGAGCATCATATTACTCTCATTGGTTCTGATTTAAAGAGGGATCAATACAAATGGCTTAGTTTACATAGTAACATGAAAAGACACAAAAACTCATAACAATTGAGGGAAAAGAGGAAGGGAGAGGAGCACTGTATGAAATTTACTAGCATTGTTTTGGGCTCAAGGAGGGAATAACATTCTGTTAAGAATAAAAATCTATTGTTCCCTACAGGCAGTAGAAGGGGTAAGGGGGGAGGGGTATAAGAAGTGGGAGGGTGGTGAGTAGGAGGGGAAAGAGTAGCAAGGGGAAAGGGCAGGTTATGTATGTGGACACAGGTTGAGAATGCTGAGGGAGGCAGTGGTCAAAAGGAAAACTCTTAAGGAGGGGAAGGGAAAAGGATGTCACAAAGAAAATCAAGTAAGAGAAATAGAGCAAAATGTTGGAAGAGAAATGAGAATAACCCAAGAAAATCATGAAAAACAAATCAAGGGCCTGCTAAAGGAGACACCCCCCCCCCAAATGAAGACTATAACACTTTAAAAAAGTAGTCTAACACAAATGATAAAGGAGGCCCAAAAAGCCAATGAGAAGAATGCCTTAAAAAAACAAATTGCCCAGACAGAAAAGGAATTTCAAAAATTCACTGAAGAGAATAATTCCTTCAGAATTAGATTGGAGCAAATGGAAGCTAATGACTTTATGAGAAATAAAAATACTATTAAACAGATCCAAACAAATGAAAAAATATAAGGCAAGGTGAAATACCTCATAGAAAAGAAAAAAAAAAACACAGACCTGGAAAATAGATCCAGGAGAGATCATTTAAAAATTATTGGACTACTTGAAAGCCAGGATCAAAAAATGTCCTAGATATTATCTTTCAAGAAATTATCAAGGAAAACTTCTCTGATATTCTAGAACCAGAGGGCAAATTAGAAAAGGAAAGAATTCACCTATCGCCTCTTGAAAATGATCTCAAAAAGTAAACTCCTCGGAATATTACAGTCAAATTCCAGCATTTCCAGGTCAAGGAGAAAATATTACAAGCCATCAGGATGAAACAAATTAAGTATTGTGGAAACACAATCAGGCATAATACAAGATCTAGCAACTTCTTCATTAAGAGGTCAAAGGCCTTGGAATAGGACATTCTGGAAGTCAAAGAAACTATAATTAAAGCCAAGAATCACCTACCCAGAAAAACAGAGTATGATACCTCTGGGGAAAATATGGACATTCAATGAAATAGAAGACTTTCAAGCATTTTTGATGAAAAGAAAAGAGCTGAACAGAAAATTTGACTTTCAAATACAAGAATCAAGAGAAGCATGAAAAGGTAAACAGTACAGAGAAAACATAAGGAACTTATTAAATTTGAACTATTTACATTCCTACATTTGATGACAATGTTTTAAGTCATTAGACTTTTCTCAGTATGAAATAGTTGAAGGGAATACATATGTGTATATGTATACATATATATGTATTTTGTACGTATGTATAGGTGTGTGTATGTGTCTATATGTATATGTGTGTGTTTGTGTGTATTTCTGTACATATATACATTGACAGAGGGCATAGGCTGAGTTGAATCTGAAGGGATGATATCTAAAAAATAAAATTAAGAAGTTAGAGAGGAATATATTGGGAGAAGGAGAGGGGAAACGATAGAATGAGGAGGATTATCTCACATAAAGGAGGCATAAGGAGACCATTACAATGGAGAAGAGCAGGAAGGTGAAAGGGAATGAGTCAACCATACTCTTGTGGGATTTGCCTAAAGAAGGGAATAACATACACACTCAATTGGGTATGTTATCCTACAGGAAAGTGGGGGGGGAGGGAATAAGAGGGTAGCATGATAGAAGGAAGTGTATATATGGGGAAGATAGTGGTTACAAGCAAACACTTTTGAATAGGTACAGTGGAAAAAGAGAAACTAGAATAAATGGGGGAGGGGATAGGATGGAGGGAAATATAGTTAGTCTTTCACAATATGACTACTATGGAAATGTTTTGCATAACTACATGTGTATAACCTATATTGAATTGCTTGTCTTCTCAGTAGGGGTGGGTGAGGTGGGGAGAAGGGAGAGAATCTGGAACTCAAAGTTTCAAAAAACAAATGTTAAAGGATAATTTTTGCATGCAACCAAGAAATAAGATATACAGGCAATGAGGTATGGAAATTCATCTTGCCTACAAGAAAGTAGGAGGGCATGGGAGGATATATGAGAGAGCTGATTGGGGGAATGGGTATTTAATATGCTTGCCATCTTGGGGTTGAGGTGAAGGGAGAGATTGGGAGAAAATTTGTAAGTCAAAATCATATGAAAATAAATGTTGAATACTAAAAACAAATAATTTTAAAGAATTTTTTAAAAGATTCTATCTGCATCCCAAGAAAGAACTGCTAAATAGGAATATGTATAGAAATACATGTTTGTATACACATTTATGTGATAATTTGGTTGTTTATTTAAAAGGAATAGCAAGCTGTAAATAGCAGATTTACAGTGAAGTAAGGGGAAGTGACTGAAACCCTAAATTCACTGCCAAATTTAAATACTAGGAGGCTATGATGAATAATAACATATTGAAAAGTTTATTAGTGGCATATACATTACTTTCAAAGCACTTTACTTTCTCTTACAATTAAATCTGATTCCATTTCCCATGAAAGAAATTCTCAGCAAAGTTCTTTCCAATTATTAGAACACCACCACCACCAAAACCACAAAAACAACAACAACAACAACAACAACAACAACAACAAAAACAACCCACAAGCAATGCATTTAAGAATAGGTCACTCATGTTTTATCTCTCTATCTATATTCCTTTCTCATGTCTTAATTTTAATTTTTACACACCATCCCTTCATATTCAACTCACCCTGAGCTATCTATGTAGCTATCATCTATCTGTCTAGCTATTTTTTAACTATGTAAAGAGGGCATGCTTTGCCTCACATCTTATTAAGCATTAATCTCTGAATGGATGTTGCCTCCATTAAACTGAGATCTGTTAAAGACCTTAACTTACAAAGACCAAACTCCCCCACTGCATCCATCCCAGGCCATCTCCAGTTTTCCTGATCTATATCTGGCCACTGGACTCAGATGCCTTCAGAAGAGAAAATAAGGCTGGTGACTTTGCATAGCCCTCCCTCATTTAAATCCAATTTAATTGCATATAACAGTAAAGTAAAAAAGTGAAGAACAACTTGTGTAAAATGTGACATTTCAGGGAGAGAACTTAAGCTCATTATGTTTCTCACCAGCAAGTACAATTATCATCCTTTCTAAATATAACTGAGTAGTGTTTTCACATCAAAGAAGGGATCATACCAAATCAATATTAATCATTTTGTGTATATGGATAATATTGTTACATGGATCTATCATATAACATGTTAAACATTTCTTTTAATGTGTTGAATATTTGTCCAGGGATATTATTTTATCATTTGAACTTGATAAGTATAAAGTTCTTAACAAAATATATCCAGGAAAGAGGGAAAATTAAGGATGTAAGCTTTAATATAGAGGAGAAAAGAAATTATTAAAAATACCTTAGCCTTCTTCCAAACAAAGCATATGTAGACTAAAAAACTTATAAGTAAGAAAGCAATTGTTTAATATATTAAAAGCCTTACTGGAATCCTTAAATCAAAGTTTAATATAATAAGCATGTTGCAAGCAATCAATAATTTTGTAATGCCAGTCATAATATATACTTTTAGAACTGCAGAGTGGATAATAATATATCTGGAAAATCAGAGGAAAAGCGCAAATTACATTATTCAAAATTCAAGATTCATTAGTCCAAGGAATCTTAGCAAGATTAATACTTCTTTGTCAAATAAAGGAAAAAGAGATTTGTCTGGCATTCTCTGAGCACATGAAATATGTTTTAAAAACCTATAGAATTGTTTCATGAAAAAGTTCACATTGCTTCACTTAACAGTTCTAAAAGCTGGAAAGAAAAAGGTTTCAATAACTTTGTCAAATATAATAGTGAAAACAAACTTTTGTCTCCAGATGGAGTCCATAAAACCTCATGCTAAAAAATGGAATGAAATTTCTGACATCTATATGAATCTAACCAACAATGTGTCAAGAAAAAATGGAAAAAAAAAACCAGCACAATTATTTGTATTAGTTTATGGAAATAGAAGGTAATATTAGAGCAATTCAGGACGGGGGCATTTCACTGGACCTTGTGGAAGGGTTATCCTCTTGGTCCAGAGAGAGGCATAGAAACCAATAGAGATCATATAAGGAAAAATTGAAAACTTCACAAAATTAATGTTGCATACTACAAAAATAGTACATTTTCCTAATACCCAGCAAGATGTGACCTTGTGATAAATCTCCATGAAAATACAAACCTCAAAATATTGTATAAACATCAGCTAATAGAATGTCTTGGTATAAGGTGACTACCACTGCCAATTTGTTAACTACAATTACCCAAGTCTATAAAGTTAAGTACATTTTAATAGATGTCATAAGAAATGTTAAACTTTTTTACCTGCATTAAATGAAATAATGTCAAAACACATGGACATAATAGAATAAATCAAAGTCATTGGAGAACATGATAATGTATATAACACCTTCATTATTTTTCTGCTACTGGAGTTGTTTAAATAATTTTTTAATGAAAATAAGTTGTAGTATATGATTGTGATGGAATATTGCAATATCATAAGAAAGCATGAGGTCAATGATTTT
>JAQQSV010015995.1:0-11945 GCA_028646515.1 Pseudochirops corinnae | reverse complement strand
GTCACTGCCTCTGACGCCGCTTCCAGTCCGCACCGCACAGAGACTAGCTTGGCTCCGGCGTTCTCTTGCTCCACCCCTTCCTGCTACATCAGCAAGCTCAAGGGGCGTGGAAGATCTTCAAATCCTAGTATCGTTACAAGTTCCCAGATCAAGGAGAAAATATTACAAGCTGCCAAGAAGAAACAATTTGAAAACTGTGGAAACACAATCAGGATAACCCAGGATCTAGCAGCTTCTACATTAAGGGATCAAAGGGCCTGGAATATGATATTCTGGAGATCAATGGAGGTAGGATTAAAACCAAGAATCACCTACCCAGCAAAATTGAGTGTAATGTTCCAGGGGAAAATATGGTCATTCAATGAAGTGGAGGTCTTCCAAGCATTCTTAATGAAAAAACCGGAACTGAATAGACAATTTGACATTCAAATACAAGAAGCATGAGAAGGTAAACATGGAAAAGAATTCATAAGGAATTCATCAAAGTTGAACTATTTACATGCCAACATGGAAAAACAGTAATTATAATTTATGAAACTTTTCTCAGTATGAGAATTGTTGAAGGGAATATAAATGTGTATGTATATATACATATATGTATACATATGCATATGTCTATATAGGAGAGTAAATATGCATATGAATACATAGGGGAGTGTGTGTTTATATGTGTACATAGACAGAGGGCACAGGATCAATTGAATAAGATGGGATAATATTTTAAAAGGTGAAATTGAGAGGTGGGAGAGGAATAGTATGAGAGGAGACAGGGAGAGACAGAACAAGGTTAGTGGTCTCATATAGAAGAGGCAAGGGATAATTGTTACAATGGAGGGGAAGAACAGGGAGGTAAAAGGGAATGGGTCAGCCTTACTCTCATTGAATTTGCCTTAGGGAAGGAATGACATATACTCTAAATTGGGTATCTTGGCCTACAGGAGAGTAGGGGGAAGGGGAAGAGATGGGGGATGATGGAGGGGAGGGGAGGTTGGGGGGGAGGGTTGTTAGAAACACGCACTTCTGTAAAGGGACAAGGACAAAGTAGAGAATAGAACAAGTTGGGAGTGGAATAGGTAGGAGGGAAACATACAGGTACTGGGGTAGGGAGATATATCTTGCCCTACCAGAAAGTCAGAGGAGTGATGGGGGAGGATATAGGAGAGAGCAGATTGGGGGAAGGGGTATACAGTGGGATCACTGTTTTAGGGTGGTGGGTAGGGGAAAGACTGGGAGAAAATTTGTAAGTCAAAATCTCAGGGAAATGAATGATATAAACTAAAAATAAATAAAAGTTTAGAAAATGAATTAAATGGCAAAGTCAAAGAAATATGAAAATTCACAAAAAATGTTAAATGTATTTTTAAAAGAACATATAAAGATTAAAACACTTTATCTGATAGATTCCTTACATCATAAGAACCTCTAACAACCCCATCTGATAGAGCAAGTTTTCAGGGGCAGATTGATATGAAAGTAATACAAAGAAATATGTAAAATTTACTAAGTGGAGACTAAATTTTCAAACGTGTTTCTCAAAATGCCACATAGCTGAATTTAATTGAAACACAGAATCTCAGGTTTGGAAAGGACAACAGAGCGTCCCCTTAGGAGTCCGACATGTAACTAACCAATAATTTCTTTTCCATCCCTTAAAACTGATCACAAGCCTACATTTGAAGTTTCTCTAAAGTTGTAGGAATCCCATTACTTCCTAAGATAGCCTATTCTACTTTTCAACAAGTCCAATTACTAGGAAGCTATCCTCTATGAAGCAGCCAAAATCTGCTTCCCTTCCACAGACATTATTTGCCTGTAGTCATGCCTTTTGAAGTTAAGTAGAGCATATCTAATCCTTCTCCCATATGACAGCCCTCCAAAAACTGGAAATAGTTATCATTTATGCTTCTTCTCTTCCCTGTCTGAATGTCCCCAGTTCAGTCATTCAATCCTTGTATGTCATGGTTTCCATTCTCTCACCATCCTGTTTGCCCTCCTTTGGACATGCTCCATTTTGTCAGCTTCTTTCTTTACATGTCGTTGTTTCTAGAAGTACACACAGAACTGCATATCTGACAGTGTAGACAATGATATCTCTAATTCTGACCATAAGTCCTCTATTAATGTGGCCTAAGATGAATTCATCCTTGTTTTTTGATGCCATCCCACGCTGTTAGTTCATTAAACTTCATTAGAGTCATCAAATATTTTCTATAGGAGTCATTGCATGTACTTTTAGAGTACAGGAAAGTTAGAAGAGTAGCTAATTACTTTACCCTTCAGTCTTCCAATCAGAAGGGAGAGGCAACTACCATTTAATTAACCCCGGCTGCCTCTTCCCACCAAACTACTTCTTAGCTCTCAGGGCTCAACAGGTTCTAAATCCATGTAACTGTATTTTCATATAACCTACATCTCTCCATCTTGCCAACAAGGATATCATGAGAGAATTTGCCAGACACTGTTGAAATACAGAGTATGTATGCTATGCCTACTATACTCAATTCCTTTGAGCAAAAGTGTTTATTTTATTCAGTGTAAAGAGTGGCCTAACCTCCTTCAGTACACATAACTGTTTTTATAATGTGTCTCATTGAGGCAGTAGAATTTGTTTTACAAATATGTATATGTGTATATATATATATATATATATATATACACATATATATATATACACACACACATATACATGTATGAATATGTGTATATGTATATACACATATATGTATATGTACATGTAAACACATGCATATATATTCACTTTATTTGTTTAAATTGGGGATGTGTCTGTATTGTTTCCTTGCTGTCCTCCCACATTGTCCAACAAGCTTTAACACCTTAACTTTTAAAATATCTGTAGCTCCTTGCACAGCCAGGGCAAAGGGTTGGTAGGTGTAATGCCTGCACAAGTTACTATTCTAATTGTTGCTAGTCAACAATTTCACTCATTGACTTTCAGTGACTGTAGGTAGTGTGTGTAAGATTGGGGTAGAAGTGGAGAACAATAAGGAGAGAATTGGAGATTACAGGTACAGAGAATGGCTGAGAATGTCTAAAGTGGCTCTCTAAAGTCTCTGTCCATTTTCAGCTAATGTTCATAACTAGTCAAAACTTGGTTTGCATTCTTAGGGTCTGGGAGGGGAGAAATTGAGAATGCCTGAAATCTCATTCCTTTTCTACAAAGCCTTTGCTTCCTCTCTCTTAAAAGACTGTGGGTGTCTCTTTATGAAAATAAAAAAAAAGGATAGATTTAAGCCAGGGTTGCTTTATTCCTGAAATAAGAAGAGGATGTCCTGCTGGAGGGAGCTGGAAAAACCACTCACTGCCCTGACTTACTTTACCCGACAATAACAGTAGGACCAAAGGGCGATCAGTGAAATTTATGGCCAATAAATTCCCAACCATTAAACAGAAATGCTTCCTCATCTGCCATGTGGTTGACTGCTTGCAGGAGGTCACTGAAGCAGAACCAGGGGCTATGTTTAAAAGGGGGGGCTGGCAATTTTATGATCCATAAAAACTTAGATGGTGATGCAGGAAAGAGCGTGGCCATCACATCCCACCTTAGGGCACAAAGAGAGCTGACACTGAAAGGAACATGGTTTGCCTTGGCCCAATACACCTTGCTCAATACATTTTAAAGGGAATTTTCCCTTCTATCTGGAAGGCAGGACTCTATTATCCTCTTGAAACCTCTTTCCTTGGCAAGTTAATTTTTACTAAAACCGAACAGCAAGTAATGGCTGATTCAGCCAGTAAGTATTGTCAAACCCGTGTAAAAATTAGATCAACAAGGTAATCAGTCAATAAAATAACGCATTCATTGAGGGTCCAATAATTGCAATCTGGGAACAACCACCCTCTTACCTAGATGGGGACAATCAGCGAGGGAAGTTACATACACTCAGGAGGGGTGGCTAGTTACATAGAAAATCATAGATTTTGAGCTGGAGGGGACCTCATAGGCTAGTTAGCCCAACTCTCCCATTTTATAGATGAAGAACCTGAGGCTTAGAGACCTTCAGGATTTGAATAGTCAGGTTCTTAGATTCCAAAGATAATTTATACTCTACTACACCATGAATAGCTAGATGGTATAGACTACAGAACAGCAGATTTAGAGTCAAGAAGACCTGAGTTCAAATCTAGTTTCTGACACTTACTAGCTTTGTGACCCCAGGCAAGTCACTTAATCCTGTTTGCCTCAGTTCCTCACCTGTCAGATGCTCTGGGGAAAGAAATGGGAAACCACTCCAGTATCTCTGCCAAGAAAACCCCAAATGGGATCAGTGAAAGTCAGACATGACTGAATAACAAAAGAAAGAACACCACATGCTGCCTCCTTCTTGAGGGCCTACAGTATTTAGCAATCTGATTTATTTCAGAAGATACAGCGAGTCTAGACTCATGATTTCATTGGTATAAGGAATTTCTGTCAAGAAAACTCTCTCAATATATAGGCAATGGGGTATAGAAATCCATCTTGCCCTACAAGAAAGTAAGGGGTGAATGGGAAGGATATAGGAGAGGGAATATTGGGGGAAGGGGTGTTCAATATGCTTGCCATCTTGGAGTGGGAGCTAGGGGAGAAATGGGGGGAAAATTTGTAACTCAAAATTGTGTGGAAATGAATATTGAAAACTGAAAATAAATAAATAAACTGATTACAAAAAAAAAATTCTTTCTACCAATGCATATTATACCACTGTTCTCAACTTCATAGTCTTAGAGAATTGCCTGGGGGCACTGAAATAACTTGCTCAGAATCAGACAGGCAGGATTTGAAGCCAAATCTCTCTGACTTGGAAGTCCACTCTCTATCAGCTGCACCCCTGGGTCTCAAAGTGTGTGCCACATTTTAATAGGTATGTCCTGAATTGTATGGAACTTAAACTTTCAATTCTAAGCCCCATCTCATGTCTCCTGACTTTCCCAAAGTGACCAGCTTAAACATTAAGCTCACCTGAATTCTTTTTTGTTTTGTTTGTTTTTGTTTTTGCTTTTTGAAGGGCAATTGGGGTTAAGTGACTTGCCCAAGGTCACCAGGACCTGAATTCTTTAGAGCAAAGAATGATACTGTCCTTAAAGTAAAAAAACATTTGAAAACCACTCATGATGCCATGCTGCCTCTTTACCAGCACTGTTATTCAGAATTATCCAGACCCTCCTATAGTTATAATAGGTAACACTGATATAGTGCTTACTATATGCTACACACTGTGCTAAGCACTTTACAATTGTCTCATTTCATCTTTCTGTCTCTCAACAGCATTCCTCTTTCCCAGGGGAAATAGTGGGGAAGAAAGGATATTGTATTATTATTTTTTTTTTCTTTGTTACAAATTTTACTTAAAGTGTAGAGGGGGTAGGGGATTAAAACTTGGCAAATACATTTTTTTTTAATCTGGATATTTATTCCTCATTTAGTATTTCTTCCCACCAAGTTCCATTCTAACAATGTTGTCATGTTTCATAGAGAAGTTATCCTCAGTATAGTCACCTGGGCAGAACAACCTTAAAAGGAAAAAGTCTTAATGGAAGAAGCTTAAGAAGCTTAAGGACTGACTCTCCTTTTCTTCCTCCTCTTTATCTTGCCCAGGCCCTCCTCCAGCATAGATATGGTTGCTATTCATGCAACCCACCCCAGCTCCTGGTCCTTGAAAGAGAAGTCATCCTTCTTCCTAGTTCTTGACTCTCATCTGCTTGATATTAACTTGAATCCTCCTCTTGGTTTAAAAAAAAAAAACTAACAAGCAAATTATACTGAGAAAACAGTTGTAAAGAGATGGGATTTAGGATAATTTAAACATCTTAAAGATGAAGCTAAACCAGATCAGCAGCAGTGGGCCATGTGGACTTTTTATTTTTTTAAGAGATTAGCAGTAAATTACCTAAAGGAGGGGAAAAAAAGAAAAGAGAAGAAATTTTGAATAGTGTTTCCTGGCCATTTTACATTGAACATTTAAAAAATCACAGCAATGGAAATTCCATGATGGGGATTAACTGGGGATAGTGTTTTAATTTATAATTGTTATCCCACTGTCTTGAAATTATAAAGAGTGTTACATTTAAAATTTGACTTATAATAATAGCCTTTGTGTTTTAAGTAGGTCAACTTTTAAATAGTTCCCATTAAGAAGCAGAAGATTTAAAATTTATTTTGCATGCTTGCCATGGGGTTTTCCAGGACTCTACTGAGCAACTAATCTTACTGATGTAACAAGTGGAAAAGCCCCAGGGTCTGAGGTCAGAGGACTCTCTTCTGCATATACTTCCACTTTGGATTGATTTGCAAACCAGTGACATTCTTTAAAGACCATCTTGTGAACGTTAATATAGTCTCCTTTTCTTGCTTACCCCAGCCTCTAATTCACGAACATGTGGTAGCACACATAGTATGCTGGACTTGGAGTTAGGAAGTTCTGAGTTAAAATCCTACCTCAGACACTTAACCAGTTGTGTGCCCTTGGATAGGTTACTTAAGTTCTGTCATTTACTCATTTACTCATTAGTGAAAAAGGAGAGAATAATATCACCTACGTCACTGGGTTGTGGTGAGGATCAAATGAGATAATACACAAAGCATTTTGCAAAGCTTAAAGTACCATATAAATGCTGGCTGTTTTTTTTTTTTTTAATATGATTCCAGGAATTTTTTTAAGTTGCCAGGTTGGGACAACCTTCTGAGTGATGTTCTTACAGTATAAGCATCCCGAAATGCATTCCTCAAAATTTTTATGTAAATAAACTTCATTAGGGGGTGGAGAGTTGTTCTTTCTTTTGTAAAAGGAATCCTATTTCGAATTCATCTAAGATGCTCACTATTTGACAGAAGACATCTTTTTATTTGGAATTGCAAATGAGGATCCCACTAATTGATCAGTTTGGTCAAGTCTTGATTTTTGTACAACATAATTTCTAAAGCAATGTCATTTGTCCTTGTCTAGAAGACCCAAATAGAGTCATTTGGAGAGGAGGAAAGGATTACAAATCCATGATAATAATAAACAGTGACTTCTTTAAAACCAAGGCTTCAATGATCTAATCTTTTCATGAAGTCATGCATCTATGAGCCCTTAGATAACAAGGACTTTAAAGTAGTTTTGCACATCACAGAATTTTGTGGCCCTTTGATTTTAAAGTGTAGTTATTCTATTCCATTTGATGTATTCCTATGTGTCTATCTGCTTATCTACTTGCCTAACTCTCTTTTTCTGTCTGTCTTTTTGGATGTCTGTCTGCCTTCTTAGGACAGAGAAACAGACATCAAAGTATTAGTCATTTCACTTGCATAGAAAACTTCCTGATGAGGAAATTCCCTCTTTTACTGTTAGTAAGGACCACCTCTTTAACTAATTGTCCTAGAGGGTTATCCCTAGATCATTGAAAAATTTAACAACTTGCCAAGGGTCACTTAACCATTTCTGGTATAGGACTTGAGCTCAGGTCTTCCTGAGTTCAGGACCAGCTCTCTATTTATTGCATCATGTTGCTCTCCCTTAACCATAGAAATTCTTTTTTGCTCATGATATTGACCTCTCTTCTCTATACAGTATGTTACAGTGTTGACTTTGCAGTTTGAGAACCCGGGTTCAAATTTTGGCTCAAATTTTCTACCTGTATAACCTTGGCCGAGTTGCTTAACTTTCTTAGACCTCAGTTTCCTTATCAGTAAAATAAAGGGGTTAAATTAGTTGACCTCATAGATACCTTTGAGCTTCAAATCTACAATGTTTCCCAGTTTATTCTGCTCCTCACACAGCTATGGTGAGATATCTCCTGCCTCAAAACACAAACCCTTATGAAAATAAAATACTGAGGGAATAGAAGGAAGGTTGTTTAATTTCACAGAAGGCCTGCTCCCCAATTTTCAGTAAAAATGTCCTGCAATTTTTTAGCAGCTAGGTCTGTGGACCATGGCTTATTTTCATGGCTTCTTCAAAACACTGAAAGCTTTACCAAAGTCATTAATTTACCTCTTTGAAAATTGAAAGATTCTAGAAGCAAAAAT
This sequence comes from Pseudochirops corinnae, assembly GCA_028646515.1. Classification (NCBI taxonomy): domain Eukaryota; kingdom Metazoa; phylum Chordata; class Mammalia; order Diprotodontia; family Pseudocheiridae; genus Pseudochirops; species Pseudochirops corinnae. The sequence goes on along the minus strand of JAQQSV010015995.1, from coordinate 3,937 downwards.
CTAGTGAGACCTTGATATCAGATAGATTTATCTCATTTATGGAAGGGATCCAGGTTTTTATTTTATATTATATTATTTTATTTTTAATACCTTTTTATATTTTTTTCTTAGGACAGAGAGAAAATGATGTCAAAGTGTTAATGAAAAAACTAAATAACTCTCTGAACATGAACCCATCATCTGAAAAACAGAAGCTAATTTTGAATTATTAAAGGAGTCCGGATCGCAACTCACCGCTGAGAAATGGAGGGAGGGAAAATGGTGTTTGGGAAGTCCAATTATTTCTGAACCACAGACAGTCTTATTAACTTGGGCAGAAAATTAATTAGGCTAATTAGAAAACCTCATCGGAATTCAGAAAGGAGTTAGGAGAGGAAAAATGACACCAGTGAATATGGTGGGATGGGGAAATGGGTTCTAGAGGAGGGTGAGATTAGTTTTTCAGGAAGTAATTGGCAAGCAAAGCACATACTTCACATTCGATCCTCAGGTCAGGTCAGAGGGAATAAGCATGGGTTTTATAGACTCTTTGTTCCTAGTGGTAAGACAGTGCCACCTATTAAAATTGACACCTGTTGTGTATCACCAGGGGAGAAAAACAAAATGGGAATGAAAAAAAAAAGATTTATTCCGAAGCTTCAGTGGGATTTTGTATTTATTTTGGTATTTCCAATATGCCAGTTCATCAGCATGGGGTATTGTTAAAAACTGCTGGGTGGGTGGTTTTTTATCTTCATGGATTTATTGCATCTTTAAAACATCTGTTCCATTCTGATTTTACCGCTCAGTACAAAGACGCCAGTCAGGGAAAGCACTGAACGTGGAGCTGTTTCCCTGGTTTTGGCAGTCAGCTGATAGAGATAACTCAGGTGGGAAAATCAGTGATATCTATGGGCTTGGGGTAGCCAGGAGATTCCATCTTCTGTACTAAGAAGAAAGCTTGTAGAAATTCCATTCTTGTGCCATGTTTAGTGATGGCAAGTACAAAACACAATTTGGATAGGTTCAGACTGAGGGAAGGAGTGACCAGAAGACAATAAGGTGGTGGGGAATGGACTGAGCAACATCTCTTCCCAAGGGTAAAAGGAGTTTATGAATAGGACATAGGGCTTGGCCTATCCTCATTGAAAACAAATACTGGGCAACACCTTTTTGTTTTTTTAATATTCAAGTACTTAAGTGTTTAATACACATTAGGTGCTCAATTTAAAGAAATGACACCTAAAAGACATGCTATCATACAGAATAGCCCGGCAGTATACCACTGGTCTACTAGGTAAAATCAAAGAATTAGTAGGATTATCCCCCTCTCTGATGGTTATTGTCTTCGATACCACAATCCACAATCCCAAACTTATTCTGTGGGCAACTGATACACTCTTTAGTGCATATTGCCTTGACAGTAGCAGTCTGAAATGGTGTCCTCTGTAATGGTAATGGGAATTTGAAGATCTTCCTTACCCCTTGATAGGCTTAAGTGAATTTGAGGACCTTTCCTGATTTGAAAATATACTCTGACCCCTAATAGACTGAATGTTGTCACATTGGAGCCTGGTGGTAGGAGGCTTGTTTTTCAGGAATGCCCGCACTTTGCTACTTTGTGATTGGGCAGTGGGTCATGACGGTTGTGATATTTTCTGACCCTACAGGAGGCTGTATATACTCTGATGTGAGGTTTTGCTTTGGGGTTCACTCATGGGAAGAGTTGTATGATTTGACCAGATGAGACTCTGGGCAGCCATTGAGCCCCCCCCGGCTTTGAAAACCCAGATGTTGGTGCTTCTCTCTCTGGTAACTACCTAGGTATGGATGTAATGGTCAGACAGTTGGAAGTCCTGTCTGTTTCTCTGTTTCTCTGTCTGTATTTTCTGTCTCCTTGTAACTGCTGTTTGTATTTTCTCTGAAGTTCAGGGTGCTGATTTTTCCCCCTGAACTAGGTAAATGATAATGTTTGATTAAAGTAAAATGGTTAACCCATTTTGATTTGCTTTCCTTTAGAAAAGCAAATCAAAGAGCCTGTGCTAGCAGCCATCCTGGGCATGCTAGGGTGCTTGCTGCTACATCCTCTCATGAATTCAAACAATTTGATGGTTAACATCATTCTTCCCAGTGTGTGAGTCTTTATATCCTGTCCGATAAAGTTTTCTCAGACAGGGTGGTTTCATCAATGTTTCCAGGGGGAGAAGGGATACTTTCAGGGACTCTTTTATCTATCCTGGAATAATAATTGAATCAGCTCTTTAGATGATCTTGGTAACAGAATTATAGAGTATGAGGATCCCAGAAGAGCTTAGGACTTTAAGTTGGTGTCTTAAACAGCCACCTCTGACTAGCCACCCGATGTCCATACTGAAGCTCAGTCAGTCAACAAGCATTTTTTAAGCACCTGCTATGTGTCAGGCACTGTGCTAAGTCCTAGGATTACAAGTAGAAAGAAAGATAGTCCCTGCCTTCCAGAAGGTTCCATTCTAACAGGAGAAGATAACACATAAAAGGAAATAAAGAGGGATGTTGGATGCACGGTAGAGTACATCCGTAGTGCAGCTTGGAAAGGAATGAAACATAATTGAATTGGTTACCATCATTAAATGGAGGCTTGATGAGAAGCCATCCAATCAGACAGAGAGGACATGGGTAGAAGGGAATTATGAGGTACTTCCAGTCTATGAATTTCAAGGCTGGAGTAAAACTTCAGAATGAAGAACTGGAGCATGGTAGAGGGTGTCTGGAGTACAGCTTAGAGAAGAAAGAGCTAAGGAAGGAGTTTAGGGTCATGCTATATGACTTATCATAAAAATTACCTTTTAAAGGTAGGGGTGCCCATATAAAGACAAAACAGGCAAAAGAGAGGTCTTTAAGCTTGCCAACTCTCTCTTGCCTGTCACCCATGAGAAAGAAAGTCATGATGATTTCTGACTCTCGAATTGGGTTGTTGAATCAAATAGAACTAAAATGAACCTCAGAGGCCACCTGGTCAAGACCCTTCATTTTAAAGTAGAGGAAACTAAGGCACAGGGAAGATAAATTATTTGCCTGTGGTTGCATGGGTAGTAAGTGGCAGTGGCAGGCCATCTCTAATTCTGGTCAAGTAATTTTCAGAGGAATGGAGTCTAACTCTTTTTTTTTTAAATTTTATTTTAATTTGCATCATTCATTTTCACAAGATTTTGAGTTACATATTTTCTCCCCCCTCTTTCCCCCACCCACTGCCCCAAAACAGCCATCCCAGTGTGTCCCCCCTCCCCCAGTCTATTCTCTCCTATGTCACTTTTCGGTAGGGCAGGATGAATCTCCCAACCACAGTGCCTGAGTATCTCAAGTTCCGGTTGGATGTAGTCAATAATAATAATAACAATAATTGCATATAGATGGATAGATAGATAGATACACATTCATAACATTTGATTATGGAACTCCAGATTCCAGATTCTTTCTCCTCCTCCCTCACCACCCATCCCCACTGGAAGGACAAGCAATCAAATACAGGCTGCACGTGTGAGATTACGCAGAACCTCTCCATAGTGAGCACACTGTGAGAGTCTGATTACATGTCCCTTCTTCCTATCCTGCCTCCCTCAACCACTCTCCACCCTGGCCCTGTCCCTCTACAGAAATGTGAACATTCATCAGCCTTCCTCCCCACTCTGCCCTCCCCTCCATCACCCTACCTCTCATCCTCCTTCCCCCAACTCTTCTATGTGGCAAGATGCCCAGTTTAGAGTTTATGTTATTCCCTCCCTAAGCCAAATTCCATGAGAGTAAGGTTGACTCTTTACCTTTTGCCTTCCTGTTCTTTCCCTCTATTGTAACAATTATCTCTTGCCTCTACCATGAGATGCTCAACCCCATTCTGACTCTCCCTGTCTCCTCTCAATCTAATCCTATCTCTCCTCACAATTTCACCATTTGGAATATTATCCCTTCCTATTCAATTGAT
>JAQQSV010015994.1:0-11945 GCA_028646515.1 Pseudochirops corinnae | reverse complement strand
TTCTTATGTTTCATTTTTCTTCTATTTTTTCATTATTCATATTTTGTTTAATTATTTCTTGATCTCTTATAATTTCACTGGCTTCAACTTGCTCAATTCTAATTTTCAAGGTGTCATTTTATTCCTTAACATTCTAGATCTCCTTTTCTAATTGGTTGACTTTCCTTTCATAGCCTTCTAGTTTTCTCTTGGATCCTTGTTCTTCTTCTTCCTCTTCTTCTTACTTTTCTTCTTCCTCTTCTTCTCCCTCTCCTTCTTCTTCTCCCACTCCTCCTCCTCCTCCTTCTTCTTCTTCTTCTTCTTCTTCTTCTTCTTCTTCTTCTTCTTCTTCTTCTTCTTCTTCTTCTTCTTCTTCTTCATTTTAGTTTTTACTCCATCTCTGTCATTTGATTTTTTAAGTTTTTTAAAGATTTCTATAAATTCTTTTTGGTTAGATAACCATTTGACATTAATCTTTGGGGATTTCTTTACTTCAATATCCCCCTCTGAAGATGAACCCCAGTCTTCTCTATTCCCATAATGGCTTTCTATGATATTCTTTCTCCTTTGCCTGTGTATTTTTGTAGTAATAGCTTAATTTTTCTAATCACCTCCAGCACTGGGGTATGGGAGATGGTGCCTTTTGCCCCAGATCTTCAGTTCTCCCCTCTAGCCTGGAAGCAAAGCCAAACCTCCAACTTCCTGTAAGTGCTCACAGCCAGGGGCTTTCTGTCCCATTGCTTCTGTACTCAAGGGGCGTATGCTAGTTCCTTCTCACACCTGCTGCTCTTTGCAGCACAGCTGGGTCTGGCTTTCTTAGTCAGCGTAGGTTCTCTTGATCTTCTGTGACAAAAATGCCTAATTCCCCTTAAAATGGTGGGTAAAAGTTCCTGTAGTTGTTACTGAGGCAATCTCTCAATCTGACTAATCCCAGGGCTTGCTCCTTGTTGTTAAAGAGGACCCTAGCCTGCAGGTGTTTACTCTTCATAGGGACCAAACCTCATCCCAAGATTTTTCTTCTTTTCTTCTCAAATTGTTTTAGGAAGATCCCTGTTGTGTCCCTATTCTTACTTATTTTTACCCACCCTTTGTTTGCCCGTAGGTGCTATTTTATCTCTTTTGTGGGGGAAAATCTTGAGAACTTGGAATAATCCTCTGACAATTTTGATGAGAAACATGTAAGAAATCTCATTAAAAAAAATCTAGGACATTAATGTAAATTGCAAGTAGCACTTTGAACAAATCAAATGTTTATTACAAATAAACATATGCCATTGTACTAAGTGTTGGTAATTTACAAACAAAAAAATTAAATAGCCTCAGGCTAATTTGACCCCAGAAGGCTGCTCAAGTTCTCCTGGTGGGGCAAGACATGTTCAGAAATAAATAATGTACAAAAATAATTTAAGTGAGAGAGAATACTCAATCTGGAGTGACTCCTAAAACCTTTCTAGATTGACAATTGAATCAAACCATAGCAGCATCAGAGATTACAAGATAATTTCCCCTAGGAACCCTGGGCAACTGAAACCATTTTTACCTGATTTTGGCCTACAATGACTGCTGTCAGAGTCTTGATTTGTTCCTAACTTCTAACTGATGTAGCATCACTTTAGCTCTAAATATCTGCTTGCATTCCCAGAAGGTTGGATTTTTCTAAAATTTTATGAATATCAAAAGTGTCTTTGAAATCTATGACTATGGTAAAATCTCATAAATTCTTTCATTTCTTTATTGAAAAGGATTTTTCTTATTTTCAAAAGAAAAGTCAAACATTTGAAATATCCCTTTATTTTATGCTTCACTAACTGTAGGAGTCACCTAGCTGAATTCCTTTGGATGTAGTAATTCATTTCCAAAAAATATACAATGTATCAGTGATATATGTATCATCTCATAGGGCAACCTAGGTGTCTCAGTGGATTGGGTGCAGGGCCTGGTGTCAGGAGAAAACTTCCTTAGTTCAAATCTAGCCTCAGACACTTACTAGCTGCATGACCATGGGAAAGTCACTTAACACTGTTTGCCTCAGTTTTCTCATATGTAAAATTAACTGGAGAAGGAAATGGCAAACCACTTTAGTGTCTTTGCCAAGAAAACCCCAAATGGGGGTCACAAAGAGTCAAACATGACTGAACAACAACAACAACAACATCTTAGTGTTGAAAGGAGCCTTATGCAAAATCTAGTTAAATTTTTGTCCAAATTCTTAATCTTATCTACAAAATTTCAAAGTAGTTATTTAGACTCTGATTGAATACCTCCCCTGATGATAAACTTACTACCTTCTGAGGAAGTTAGCTTCATTTTTGTCTGGCTCTAATGGTTTAGACAGTTTTTTTTTTTTCATCCTGTTATCAAAACCTGCCTCCTTCTTATTTCTACCCAGTTATCTTTGTTCTGTTGATTGGGACTGAGACCAATAAATCTAATTCCTTTTCTATATTGCGACCCTTTAAATATTTTTGGCTGCTGATTATTCTCTTCTAATAAAAGTTAAGCATATGCAAGTCTTTCAGTTGATCCATCAGCTGATGGGTTTCAAGTGTCTTCAGCAGCCTAGTTACCCTCCTCAGGTTGCTTGCCATTTCATCAGTGGCTCTTCAAAAATATGTTGCCAAGAGTTAGACACAATACTCCAAATTTTGTCTGACTAGGATGAAGTACAGTAGAACCATATTGCTATCAGTATAACAACATTTTTTTTTATCAATATAAACTAATATAGCTGAAAGCTAGCATGACCTAGTGGCTGGAAAACCAGCCTTAAAGCACAACAAAAAAACCCTTCAACACAACTATGTTCAACTCTTATTCTGGGGACATACTTGTTGGCAATTGGTGGTACAATAGAGAAAGTATCAGAATTGGAGTCAAGAAGATCAGAGTTCAAATCCTGCTTCAGATACTTTGAGTGTGATCTTGATGAAGTAATTTAATTTTTCTCAGCCTCAGTTTGCTTATCTGTAACGTGAGAAGGTTGGACCTAATTGCCTCTAACATTTCTTCCAGGTCTGAAATCTGAGCTCTTACAACCCTAGTCAAGTCATGGGGCATCTTATAGCTCTAAGAAATGCTTCAAAGTTATAAGCAACAATATTCATGTAATGAGTGTTTTTTAAACTGCCTAATTGTACTACTGATTCATATTGAGTTCACAGTCCAATAAAACCTCTAGATCCTTTTCATATGAACTGTTCCCTGACTAAAATCTTCCAATGAAAATTTTATTTGCTCCTTCTCATGTGACCATCACTTTCATTGAGACAAAAAGCTGCCTCTAAATCATCTTCAATCCTTGGTCTTAATTACGCTCCATGAAGATACATAGAATGAGTTTGATGCCTCTACTATGTGGCAAGATTTCAAATACTGGAAGACAGCTGTAAAACTTTCTTTCTTTCTTACCTGACAATTTGTTATTCAGTGTTTAACAGATTATCTCCTTTGAAGGGGAAATCTCTGTCTTCAGAGGTTGTTTATTTTATCTTTTTGTTGTTATTGGTAAAGATGTTGTTAGGAGTCAACCCTTTACTCTCACATCTACACCCAGCATCAAGCCTCAATTTTCTTCATTCCATCTTTCTCTGATTGGTTGTGGTTTTACTATCTAGGACCGCATCAAGTACAGTTCTTACCATTTCTCCATATGATTGTCTTTTAAATAATGAAAAGCAGCTTCCATGATCCGCATTCCAAGCCTTCTCTCCTCCAGGTAAGAGATATCCATGTTCTTAAAATGATTTTCACACTTGAAGATTTTCTCCATTCTGGTCAACTTCTTCTGAATATTCTCCAGATTAAGAATGCCAAGTCTAAAATGTAGCACACAGGAGGGTGGAGTCAAAATAGTGGCATAGAAGCAGGAAGACTCTATGGCTCTTGTAATAACCACCTCAAATTCCTATAAAATATTACTGTAAACAAATTTTAGAGCTACAGAACCCACAACGTGACAGAGAGAAATAAAGCTCCCAGTGAAGGTAGCCTGGCAGGCAGACAGGAAGTGTTCATTGTGGTGTGCTGGGAGCTGAGCCCAGCATATATGTCTCTATAGGAAGGTATATGTGTGTATGAATACACATATTAGTGTGTACAGGTATACATAGACAGAGGGCACAGGAACAATTCCATGGGAAGGGATGATGTTTAAAAGGTGAAATTGAGAGGTGAGAGAGGAATATAATGGGAGGAGATGGAGAGAGACAGAATGAGGTAAATTATCTCATATAAAAGAGGCAAGGGATAACTGTTACAACAGAGGGGAAGAACAAGAAGACAAATGGGAATGAGTCAACCTTACTGTCATTGAATTTGGCTTAGGGAGGGAATGGCATATGCTTTGAATTGGGTATCTTGCCCTGCTGGAGAGTAGTGAGGAATGGGATGACAGGGGGGTATGATGGAGAAGAGGACAGGTTGGGGGGGGTTAGGTAGAAGCACACACTTTTATAAAGGGACAAGGACAAAGTAGAGAATAGAACAAGTTGGGGGAGGGATAGGATGGAGGGAAATATAGTCAGTTTCTCACAATATATCCACTATGGAAATGTTTTGCGTAATTGCACATGGACAGTCTATATTGAAATGCCTATCTTCGCAGTAAGGGTGGGAGATGATGGAGGAAGGGAAAGAATCTGGAATTTAAAGTTTTAAAATAAAATGTTTTTTAAAATATTATTATTGTTATTGTTATTATTATTATTGTTATTGTTATTTACATGCAACTGGGAAATAAGATATACAAGCACTGGGGTGTGGAGATCCATCTTGCCCTACCAGAATGTCAGAGGAGCTATGGGGGAGGATATAGGAGAGAATAGATTGAGGAAGAGGTTATTCAGTTGGATTGCTGTTTTGGGGTGGTGGGTAGGGGAAAGATGGGGAGAAAATTTATAACTCAAAATCTTGTGGAAATGAATGATGTAAACTAAAAATAAACACAAAAAGTTAATTTAAAATTAAATTTAGCACACAGAATTGAATACAATTTCCGAGATGTGGTCTCACTAGGTCAGAATACAGCAGAATCCAGGGATTTTTTAAACTAGGGTTCATGATTCATGGATAGTTTTCAGGCTGTCCATGAACTTTGATGGGAAAAATACATTTTTATTTTAATTAACCCTTACCTGAAATTTAGATTTTCCTTCAATCATTTAAAAACCTTATTCTTTTTTGCTTTTTTTTCTTTTGGAGAGGGCAATTGGAGTTAAGTGACTTGCCCAAAGTCACATGGCTAGTAAGTGTGTCAAGTGTCTGAGACTAGATTTGTCCTCAGGTCCTCCTGACTTCAGGGCCAATGCTTTATTCACTGGGCCACCTAGCTGCCCCTAAAAACCTTATTCTGAGAAATTGTTCATAGGCTTCAGAAAACTGCCAAAGGTATTTTATACACACATGCACACACACACACACACACTCACACACACACACACACTCACACACACACACACACACACACACACACACACATACAGAGTCAAGATCCCCTTATCTTATTCATCCTCCTCATTTAAAAAGTGAACCTACTGAGGTGCAGTAGTACTATGACATGCCTAAAGCCATAAAGATAGGGAATAGCAGGAATGGGATGTAAATATAGTCCACTGCTCACAATCTTCTTGGTTAACTAGCCAACTATTCTAATTTAACCTTGACTCCTGGAATAATGCCTTTCTCTTAGCAAACTGAGCAACATGTATCACAAGTTGAAAAAAAAATGAGCATTGTTTTTAATCATAAATTGGATTTTTCTTTAAAGATTGCTTTTCTGTATATACCCACATATTTTCAAAATATTTTCTTGTTTATTCACTCTTAGGGCCTTAAAAGAATATGCTTCAAAGTACATAACCTTGATGTCTCTCTAGGGGTTTCATTACAAATGGCACTAATCTCTCCTCTCATTTATCTCTGAGTCTATACAAAACAACTAGTTTCTACATTTTTAAAATATGTGGAACTTGTGTGTACTAATACAAAGGAGAATCATTTTATTTTTTGACAAGGTAGACACTTAAAAATAAATAAAACTCCACAAGTGAGAAACATCACCTTTACGTTGTGCCTTAAGTCCTTCAAAAGATATAGCTGAAAGCCCTTCCAGTGGAATTCACTGTACCATGGAAGATAGAAAGTATGTGTGGCAGAAATGCTGTCAACTGTTGCAATGTCAGATTAACAATCAACAGAATGATTTAACATTTGGTTTCACATATTCCCTCACTCATCTTAGTTACATTAATACATTTATATTTAGTTAGCTTAGTAATAAAAGATACTAAGTGTGAAGTTTATTTCCAGTTGATGCTAGAGAAGATCACAGGAGATTAAATCCTTTTTGATGCTTCCCTCATATTCAAATTTCTTTGTGGAAAAGAACATACATAGGCATCTACTTCTCACCTCTCCTGCTGTCCTTGAAATAAATATGTCTTCTTTTTTCCAAGTTGTCCCCACCTCATGCTACAATCATAAACACAGAGAAACGTACGAGGATTTATAATGAAAGGAGTATGATTATAATTGATTTTTAAATGTAGAAGCTTATGGTCTATTCTTTGGATCTAAATAGATCTAAGCTTCAGATTTTATATCTTTCTCCCATTTGTTTACCCACTGTTTTAGAAAATACTATTTTATATTTGTATTCCTTTCCTCCTCCCCATCTTAAAATATACCCAACCAAATGAAGTAAGAATTGTAACTGATTCCCAAGTCCTCCCTCTTCTCCTCCACTTCCCTCCACCACACCCAAAGCCTTAGGCTTACACATGTTGGTTTGAGTATTGGGTGCTAACTTTTTTCCTCTCTGCTTCCACCCTGAAACTATTTCAGAAAAAAAAAATCTAATTATATATTCAGGACAGCTTTTATCTAAATTATCCCAATCTGGGTAACAACATCTTAGCTTTTAGTACAAACACTAAGGTAGCAATGTATATGAATGATACAGATTTCATTTCATTGCACAGTATATGAAGAAGATGCAAAGAATTTTCAGAAATATATACCTAAAGATATACATAAATATATAAAGATATACATAAATATATAAAGATATACATAAACATATAAAGATATACATAAATATATAAAGATATACATAAATATATAAAGCACTAAAAGAGTTCTCCCAAACGTGCATTGAGGTTGCCACTGGGGCAACCTTTTGGCACTAGAAAGGTTTCCTCTTTTTGTAGTCTACTTTAAAAGCTCCCCATGCTATGATTTCTAATATCGCTTTGTCATTAAGCTCTCCCTATAAGTTAAACCGTCATTTGGGAACACTTGAATAAGAATGCCCTTCTTATTGTACCTACACTATACTATAAATTTAATGTAATAGCAAGTAGTAGCAAGATCGAGATCCCTTGATGACTCTCTTCTCTCATTCCACAAATACCACGTCTATTTTATATAAAAGAACTCAGGAAGTATATAGGCAATCCTTTTTTAATCCAAAGAGGATGCTATTCAGGAATTTATTTTCTCTCTTGAGAAGAGCCTCAGAACTGAGATTATACTCCTTTTTTCTATATATGGGGATTGGGGTGCTAGATAATTTTCTATGAATTTCCCTCAAAGACTAAATATACAAGCAAGTCTGCTTATCTAAATAATTGAGAACAGAATCTATGAATTCCTTGAATTCTATCATCTATTGACCTAAAAAAAAAAAAATCAATTTTCAGGATTCTAATCCCTGTGTGCTAAGAAAGCTGTGGGAGTCTATGGACTCTTTGGTCTCCTCTCCCACTCTAGATGGGCAGAACTAATCAGGTGTAGGCTAGTCTGTCTTCCTGATTAGGGACAGTTAAATAGAAAATGCAAAAGGACTAAGTGAAGGTGTCATTTGGAGATCTTTCATTTAGACAGTAGCCAGAATGATGACTCCTACAATAAGCATCTGTCTTCCTGAGCCTTTGTCAGGCAACCATTTTGGGACAGCCCCAAACACTGGGAACCAATGGAAAGTTGTAAATTGTGTTATTACCAAGGTTTCCATGTACATACTAACTCTGTGATCCTCAGCAAGGAATGGCTTCCCAGTATCCACTGATAACTCTCCAAGATAGTCATTTGTCAAGTTACTATTAATTAACCTTGGTAAGGGGAGCTTCCTTGTGGGGAACTCACTATAATGATGAAGTAACTGGTTTCTGTGGGAGAACGACTACATACCAATGCACATATCTATACTCTGCAGAAAGATATGTGTACTCCCTCTTTATAGTTTCACAAGTGTGTTGCATTAGCAAGACAGTAATTGAAAGAATGTGTGCAGTCTTTGCACTCAGAAGTGCAACATTTATTTTTGCAACATTTAAAAAAATTTGCATTGTGAGATTTTTTACAGTTATGGTATATATTGCTTTCTTAGCTGTTTACTTCATTCTAAAAATTCTGTCTTATGCTTGAACTATTTTTCTTTGTCCTATTTGTTTTACTTAGCCATTTACATAGCCAGTTGATAAATCTGGTTTTTACTCATTGATGAATCTGGATTCTTTCATCTTGTGCTGTAGGCTAATGTCTAGGTGTAATCTTTCCCCAGGCCTATGAGAACTCCAAAAATGATATCACTCCTTGGAGTCTGTCTTTTTTTAGGTCAATTATCTCCTAGAAATATTTCTTCCTGGGCCTTTGGTTGGGTCACTACATTTCTATTTTCTGTCTGCAGTAAGATGCAAGCTCCCAATTTATTACAGACATAAGATAACAAACATAAACACAACCTAATGAATTAATTAATATTCTCCTGATTTAGGTTACCATCTCTACCTACAATGCCAAGTTATCTTTGATGATATCTTCAGAAGCTGCCTCAGAGGATTTGGTTTCCAGAATCTTATTATTAAAATTGAATTATAGAAAATATACTTTATAAATTGCAGATAACTCTCAGCAACACTAAGAGTCTGTTACACATTTATAAAAAAAAAAATAAAAGCTACCTGGTTAATATAAGCTCACCATATTCCACAAACTTAGTAACATATGAGAGAGTAGAAAAACAGAACTGAAAGTATTTAGAGTGGCAAATGTAGGAAGACAAGGTATATAAAAAAGAGAAAGGAAACAATTTAATAAGGGAAATAGATAGAATAAGAGTATCAATGGTAAATTTGACAATATGTCAAGGAAATTCATTAGAGTGTACTAGATTAGTCATAATGACCTCACTAATTCAGGCAAAGTATAAAAGCGAATTTTATCATAAACTAAATCGTACTAATTACTACTTCTCTAAAACAACAACAGTATAATTAGATATTAATTAAAATGTATCTGAATATATTTGTAGCCATACATTTTTTTTCACAGGTTGTATTTATGTAGCATTCAGTGAAGCATATTTCTGGAAATTAATAAACTAATTTGCCCAATGTAGGTCTATTTGGACTACTGAAAGGGGAGGAACCATATGAATGCATGCAAGTGAATCCAGAAGTTTTATGATATATTAGAGAAAATTATCAAATCTCATAAAATAAGCTTATCTGATAGTGGATGAATGTTACCCTATTACCAGAATCAATATATGTATACATCTAGTACACTTCATTCCAATGACCAACTTCTGAAGGCACATTAAAAAACAAACAACAAAAAAAAAACCAACCTGAAAAACAGATTCTAAATTTGGAGCAATAAAGTGATAGACTCTGTAAAGAATGTGATGTTATTTGAAATGACTGTTGAAGTTGACATTCACACATGAACAGAAAGAGTAGTTCTTAAATTAAAATTATAGGGAAAGGGGGTTTATGGAAGAGAAGGGGGAGGTTGATTTTTGTTCCCTAGAGTCTGGATGTGTCAATCCCCTTTGACAAGATTAACCAGATAATTATCAAATCTCTCTTTTGTTTTGCCCTTAGCAGGATGTTACAGAATCTAAGGTGATCATCCAAAGAATTTGGTTAGAGAACACAGTTGAAAACAATATTTAAGCGTGCACTGTGCTAGAGAAAGTATTTGGGTCCAAAAGCAAAGAAGTAGACAAAACAGGAATAGCAGAACAAAATATGCTAAGATTTAATTAAGGGTAATAATAAAAAATTGAGTTAAATCATTGGATCATACATTGTAAGCAAGGAGGGAACTTAGAAGTCACCTAGTCTAACCCTCTCATCTTACAGGTAAAGAAACTGAGGCCTAGAGAAATGAAATGATTTGCTTAAAACCAGGAATTAATTGACAGAGTTGAGATTTGAACCTAGGTCTTCTAGACTATAAATCCAAGATCTTTCCCACTACATTACTATTGTACTCTCACAAAATACTAATTAAAAGCATGTGATTGTGGTTTGCTGCCCCAAACCAATGCTCCCTTGATATATAAAGGGAAAAAAGTAATTACAGGAATCTTCTATTAAAATCTATATTCTGGAAGGGGTGCATATAAATGGGGTCCTTAGCAGCTAACGATTAGCTCCACTTCCTTTGCAGTTAATAGCCACCAAAGCCTTTCAACTAAGGGATACAGTGTAGATATAGATGTTGGGAGGTGAGGAGAAATGCATTTGGTAGCCTACTTATCTGTCCTAGAGTAGCTACTTTTTCAATATAATGCTTTACTCTAAAATGCAAAAAAAAAAAAAAAGTCAGTTCTAAAAGTAGAGAAAGAACAGTACCAGTATAGTTCTCTAGAAATGTAATAACAAGTCATGGCAAAAAGCTCTTTAGAAAAAGCTGTGTGGAACATTGCCATCATCTATTCCATTTTGAGCTCTGAAAAAAATGAAATGCATTTAGCATGGCTTTCCTAAACCTTCTCAGACTCAGAGATTTCAATGTGAACTAAAGCATACTTATTTCATAATCATAACCTTCAATAGTCCTTTGTTTCACCAGGTTCCATACACTCTTTTGTGACATCTGTGCAAAAGTAATGTTTCTTGCTTGACTTCACATGATCAAGATGAACCTCAGTTATAGATTTGCTATTTCATTCTCCAACAAGCTGAACTAAAGCCAATTATCTGTGTCTGTACAAAACAAGTTTTACACAATAAGTAAATTGGGTAAATTGCAATCCCAAAATAGGGAAGTACTCCCATGCTCAAATTTCTCTGATTTGTGTCTATGTGCTTGTGTTTGTGTATGTATGCATGGGTGTATGTGTGTGCCAATCAGCCCCAGGAATTCAGCTATGGCCACACCTGCAGCTCATGCACCTGCTCCCTTTCTATGATATGGGAAAGAAAGGAAAAGTCGAGTACTTCTATAGAGGTAGCTGATGTTTTTTTTAGAGAGCTTCACAGAGACTTTCTGGAAACAAGGCAGTTCATTGTTAAAAAAAAAATAAAATAAAATGCCTGGTGTGAAAATTGTTTTGGTCAGAATCATAATTAATGGGCAGAACAGATGCTATCTTTGCCTTTTTTTTGGCACTCACAAATGCTCCAAAATATAGGGAATTCAAAATGTTCCCAATTTTGTCCCGTTTTTGGAAAAGTAGGGTAAATAAAGTGATAGAGGTTAGTTTGAATTTATGAAATATATAAAAGAAGAAATATTTTTGGCAGGCAGATGTCATGCAGATATGATCTCTGTATCCCTTATGATGCTAAGAAGCTCACATTTACAGAGTTCATTCTTGCGTCTATTCACTTTAGCCTTCAAATATCCATGTGTTCATCAGTGTGGGCATATTCACAAGTGACACCAATGGCACACCCTCAGTGATTTCATAGATGATTTCAGCTTACTTTTTATGATTTCTCAGGTCTGAAATTACTATCTGCATGATTTTGGACTACAATGTTAGCTAAAAATTAGTGTAAGTTTTATGTGTAATCATCTTTTTTATTATACTGTGTTATAGAGATGCTTATTTTATTTTATAAATTAAAAGTAAAATAAGTTTTAAAAAGTTAGAAAAAACATAGCATTTAAAAAAATCCATTGTAAACTGATTCTCCCTCCTCCTTCTCTTTCTCCTTTTCTTTCTCCTCCTC
>JAQQSV010015993.1:0-11945 GCA_028646515.1 Pseudochirops corinnae | reverse complement strand
AGCCACTGCCTCTGACGCCGCTTCCAGTCTGCACCGCATGGAGACTAGCTTGGTTCCGGCGTTCTCTTGCTCCACCCCTTCCTGCTACGTCAGCAAGCTCAAGGGGTGTGGAAGATCTTCAAATCCCAGTATCGTTACACTAGTCTAAGACCTTCATTTTATTTGACTCAATTATTTACTTATCACCTCACTTTTTGTTGATTTCCCTCAAATGATGCATACCCCAGCTCACCCTTGCCATCCCATTCTCACTTATTTCCTCCCACAGATTCAGTACAAGGGATCCACACAATGTGTTGGAGCCATTTCTTGCTTTGCCTTTCATATTTTAAAAGTACCATTGAAACAACAACAAGCAAAAAAAAAAAGTTGTCCATTGGCTACTCCTCCCTCTAGGCACATGACAATCTCATCTTTATTGTCATGCATACATGTTTGATACTATCCTTTAGTTTGTTGTTCAACCCTATTTCCCTTTTTGTAATGAGTAGCTGCCTCCTATAAACTTGTCCATTACAGTCTAGGGATTCATCACTTCGATTCTTGAAGTCAGCAGCATTACATTCCCTTTCCTTGCTTTTGACCCATAAATTGTACATTGTACAATCACCAAATAACCTCATTTTAGGTATGTAGAAGCTTAAGCCTTTATAGGTGAAATGCCACATTCAAGTTTAAAAGAAGTTGCTATTAGAGCCAGGAATAGTATACTGGTCTTCCGAATTTGTGTTCAGTGTTCTGTACCACACACACACACACACACACACACACACACACACACACACACATACACACACCACACCACACACACTATGTTGATGTGGATAATGTATAGACACACACACACACACACACACATATATATATACATATGTGTATGTATATATATTTATACATTTCATGTGCATATATCATATACTATATATGTGTGAGTGTTTGTGTGTATAATCTCCAGCTCTAACGCACATCAGTTTATGACTATGGAACCTACATATATCTACAACGTATCTTTCCAAAGCTTTTTGGGTCACCTGGAAAATTCAAAGCAAATTTACATGGAAGAAAAGTAAGAGAATAGAATGGGGTATGTAGGGAAAAATTGTTTTCCCCACATTGAAAATCAATTTTTTTTCTTTTTTGAACTTAATCATATAAATGTAAATAAATAAGTAAATATAAATGATTCAAAGGAGCTGGGGGACATTTAAACAGAAGTTGACTGGCCATTCGTGGTTTATCTTGGACAATGAATTGCTGTTTATGCATAGATTTGATTAGATGGCCTCTGATATTCCTTTTAATTCTCTAATTACATAAAATGAGACTCTTTGTGCTTCTGATCTGTAACTTGTGCCTGTGTTTAAAGACAGAGGAGGTGACTCATTTTATTTCTGGACATTTTCTTCATTTGTCTATTTGGATTCCCCTTCCTCTGTATGTCTCAGCATTTTTCAGCCATTGTTCTTCTTTTCTACAGCTACTATCTATGATATGCAACTTTATGGATACACATAGAAATTTTTTCTCACATTATAAATACCAACTATTAGTATCAAATATAATATTCAACTTCATGCAGGAAATGACTCAAATATAGCCTAATTACCTAATAGTTTCTGTTAATTGCCTTTCAATGTGACTTCTCTTCCTCTATCTTCTTTGGTTAATTTTATTTCCATTTATTATCGCCCCAGAGTGTGCATGCATGTATGTACACAGACATAAAATATATAAGGCATAAATAGGAACACATACATGTAAACAACCAGACACACATACATGTACTTTTTCTATCTCCATCACTCTCTACTATTCACATTATTGCATGCTACTTTCTTTTCCTACTCTATTTATTCATTTCCCAGCTAAGTCATTACTTTCTAGCACCATTTACTAGTAGATGGTAAAAAGCCATTTTGGGATCTTGATCTTCACTGTTTGAATGTCACATATCTATCATTTGTCCTTATAGGTATCTTCTTGTACTCTTCCAAAAAGACAATGTAAGTGGTCTTGATATGTCTGGAAATACACAGGTAACATGTTTCTATTTTTTTTTTTATTTTCCAGGAAATAAAACATGGTAACTAGTAACTAGTAATACTGTATTTTACAAGTAATAAATAATTTATGGAACACAAATACTGAAAATGTATTCGCTTTTCAGCTTTCCCTCTGCTTTCCATTACATAATTCTATACTTCACCCGTATTGGAGCCCTAACCCTTTGACTTCTCCATTCTTTCCCAGGCCATCCCCCCTGAGATAGCCAGTTTCTCCTCTTCTCTGCCATTTAACTTCTTGGAGAATCAACTCAATTCTACACTATCCTCCTCTCTTGAATCCCTAGTCTTCTTATCATAGTAACAGTTTTGACTAACCAACCCTTTATCTGGAATCATTCCCACCATTCATTGCCGTTGCTCCTACCCACATGCTGCTGAGAGAAAGTGAAGAAAATCGAGCAGTTGTTGTGACTCAGTCCAGTATGAATTTATGTTATATAACCTCAACTGAGTTCTCACTGCTTTGAGTAAATTCCACCACACTTCCCTTATCAACTCACTATTTGACTCGCACAGTGGCTCTTTCAAATATTTTTCATTCCTCCTCAAAACTCCCATCTCTCTGTCTCTGCCCACTCTCACCTGAGAATGTTGCTTCATATTTCAAGTGAAAAAATTTAAGACCTTCCATGTGCTTCCACCCAGCTTTCCTTGTCTGTGATCATTTAGGTGTCCTCAGACTACTAACTCCTTTTTCACCTGTTTCTCACATGATGAATTTGCCTCACTCTTTACCAAGACTAACCTCTCTACTTGTTCAAATCATCCCATTCCATCTTATCTCTTCTGACAAATTGCCCCTGCTTTCATCCACACTCTCACATATTCCAATATTCCTCACTAGTGGTTCCTTTCTCACTTCCTACAGACATGCCCATGCCTCCCTTATCCTGAAGGTGGGGGGAGAGATACACAAGAAATTTTCACATGATCCTTAGTTCTCAGTTAAAGTATCATGCTATTTCTGTTCTGACCTTTATAGTTAAACTCTCCAAAATGGCAATATGTAATAGGTGCCTCTAATTTCTCTTCTCTCACACTCTTAACAACTTATAATCTACTTTCCAATATTATCAATGCAATAAAACTGTTCTCTACAAAGTGAGCAAATGATTCTTTGGTTACCATATCTAATAGCCTTTTCTCAGTCCTCATTCTCTTTGGCCTCTCTCTGGCCTTTGACACTGTTGATGTTGTAGCATCCTTGATACTCTTCTCTCTCAAATTTATTTTGGGGATACAACTCTTTCTTTGTTGTTTTCTTACATGTCTTGTCATTCCTTTTTTATCACCTTTGCAAGATCTTCCTCCAAAACATACCCTTTAGAAATAAATATCCCCCAGGGTTCTTTCTGAGGGGTATCATCTCTTCTCTTCATTTATAATACTTAAATTGGTGATATTATTACCTTTCATGGATTGATTAGCATCCCTGTGTTGATGATTCTCAAATCCATCTGTCCTGCCCCAATCTCTCTATTGGCTTTTATTCTAATACTTCCACCTGACTTTTGGACATTTCTAGTTGGATATCCAGTAGATATCTTAAACTCAATATGTCCCCAAAACTTACTCTCTTTCCTCCAAACCTTTTCCTTCTCCTTTCCCTATTACTGTTGAGAGCAACACCATCCTCCCAGTCCTTCAGTCTGGCAATCTAAGAGTCATTCTGGGTTTCTCCCTATCTCTCACACCCTTTGCCAATCTAAGAGTAAGGCCTATTGATTTCTTCTTGGTAACATACCTTGAATATGCCTCTCTCTGTCTTCTGACACTGTCACCACTCTAGTGAAGGCTTTCATCACCTCATGTCTATTTTAGTGCAATATCTTGCTCTTGGTTTGCCAGTCTTAAATCTCTTTCTAGTCTAATCCATCTTCAATTCAACCACTAAATTGAGTGTTTGAAAAAAACTAGTCTAAACATGCCATGTCCCTACTCAGTAAACTCGAAAGGATTATAATTTCCACCAGGAACAAATCTAAAATGCTCTGTATTGCAGTCAAAGACCTTCAAAACCTAGCCTTCTCCTAACTTCTCCAAAACTTTCCACTTTGTCAACTGAATTTTAAAAATAATTGCTCAGTTTTTCTTCTACATCTCTAATTTGGTTATTAAAATCATTGATTTCTTACAAGAATGCTTTTTGGGCTTGAGACCAGTTTACATTTCCTTTTGGCACTTCAGAGGTGGGTATAGCGTCAATGCTATCTTCTTCTGAATTCATATTCTGATCTTCCCTGTCTCTATAGTAAAAATCAATGGTCTTTGTTTTTCCAATATACTTTTTGCCCATTTTGATTGCCTTTTTCTTGGCTTTTAGAGTAGATCTCTCCTTCTGGGGCACAGGGGACTCTGTAGCTTTTTGTGTTTGCCATTAGGGGCCTGATTACTTGCTCTGTATGCTGTGGCTTTTGCTTCTGTCAGTTAGAAGCCATATAATACCACAGTTTACCTGGTGCTGAGCTAGAGTTGGCTGGTATGTGCCAAGGCCAAGGTCAGGTAAGGTCTTTCTAAGTTTCACTGTGGTTACACTAAAATTCAGAGCATGATGTGTGGGGCAGGGGTGGTCTGGCTATTGGAGGTCTCCTCTCCCCTAGGGCTGTGCTGGGTCACAGGTGGGCAGTCACTGGTGGACATCCATCTGCACTGGCGTCTGCAGATTCCTCTGGCTGTTCAAAGGCATGTCTGGGGTCCTGGTGTTGGTACTTGCCCACTCCACCCCGCTGGATCTCAAGATCTTCCATTGGTGCTGAGCTGGGGCTTGTTGGGCCACTTCCTGTCCTATACTGGTCCCTTTCAGCCACAATAAAAAGAGACCCTTCCCATTGATCTCTCTAGCCTTTTTTTTCCCTGGGGCAATATAATCTGGGTTTTTCAAGATCAACAAGGGGGATGAGAGCATTTATTTAATCTGTCATCTTAGCTCTGACATATTCAAGTAGATGACTTTCAAACATTTAGTCTGTGGGCTGATAGCCCCAGGAGTAGCTGTTTCCACTGTTGCAGGCCCTGTGCTTATCTCTCATCCAGTTCTGACAGATCCTTGTCCTGTGCTAAGAGCTTTGGGAATTGATTCAGTCTTGCTGGGGCCACTTCTCGTCCACTATGTTAGAGTCTGTGCTGGCACAGTCCGCACACTCTGTGCTTCCCAGCCCAATGCAACGGATCCTTCCCATTGACTTTACAGGTTGTCCTAGGCTGGAAAGCACTCTGTCTTCTAGTAGTTTACCAGTCTAAAATTTGTTCAGATTCTCTTTTTAGAGGTACTGGAAAGAATTTGTGGGAGAACTCAGGTGAGTCCCTGCTTTCACTCTTCCATCTTGACTACACCTACCTTTCCATTCTTAAACCAGGGGTAGGGAACCTGTCTTAAACCTTATACCCCAACATTTATTTAATCCAGCAACAAAGGTCTCCTGATTATTCTATGAACATGATCCTCCATCTCTCCAGTCTGGTTAATCTCTGTCACTTCTCTTCATGTCTGAAACACTCTCTCCATTCTGATTATTGACCTTCCTGGCTTCCTTTAAGTTCCAGCTAGAAACCTATATCTTATAGGAAGTCTTTGCCAGCTCCTCTTAATTCTAAAACCTGAAATCTGTCTATTCATCATTTCTTATAGAAAAACAGTATTCCATTACATTCATATGCCACAACTTGTTCAGCCATTCCCTGTTGATGGGCATCCACTAAATTTCCAATTCTTTGCTACCACAAAAAGAGCTTATGTAAATATTTTTTATATGTGGGAACTTCTCCCCTTTTTATGATCTCTTTGGGATAGGGATCTAGTATTGGTATTTCTGGATCAAAGGATATGCACAGTTTGGTTGCCCTTTGGGCATAATTTAAGATTTTTCTCCAGAATGATTGGATCAGTTCAAAACTGCACCAACAATGCCTGAATGTTCTAATTTTCCCACATCTTCTCCAACATTTATCGTTTTCTTTTCTGTCATATTAGCCAATCAGATAGATATGAGGTGGTACTTCAGAGCTGTTTCAATTTGTTTCTGTATTCAATAGTTACCTAAAACTTTTTTATATGAAAGACAGCTTTAATTTCTTCATCTGAAAACTGCCTATTCATATCCTTTGACTATTTATCAATTGGAAAATGACTTATAGTCTTATGAATTTGACTCAGTTCTCTATATATTTGAGAAATGAGGCCTTTGTAAGAACCACTGAATGTAAAAATTATTTCCCAGCTTTCTGTTTTCATTCTAATCTTGGTTGCATTGATTTTGTTGTGCAAAATGGCTTAATTTACTGGAATCAAAATGATCCATTTTGCATTTCATAATGTTCTCTATCTTGTTTGGTTCTAAATCCCCACCCCCTTCTCCATAGATTTGACAGAGAAACTATTCCTCACTCTACTAATTTGCTTATGGTATCATCCTCTTCTGTCTAAATCATGTACCCATTTCAACCTTATCTTGGTAAAGAATGTGAGATCTTGTTCTATGCCTACTTTCTACCATACTATTTTCTAGTTTTCCGAGCAGTTTTTGTCAAATAATGAGTCCTTATCCTAGAAGGTGGAGTTTTGGGGTTTATTAAACAGTTGATTTGGATAGTCATTGACTTTTATGTCTTATATAACTAATCTGTTCCACTGATCCATCACTCTTATTTCTTAGTGAAAACCAAATAATTTTGATGATCACTGCTTTATAATATGGTTTTAGATCTGGTGTGGCTAGGCCATCTTCCTTTGCATTTATCCCATTTATTCCCTTTATATTCTTGAACTTGTGTTATTCCAGATGAATTTTGTTATTATTTCTTTCTGGCTCTATCAAATAATTTTTGGTAGTTTGGTATGGCACTAAAAAAGTAAATTAATTCAGATTGAATTGTTGTTTTTATTATATTAGTTCAGCCTGTCCATAAGCAATTGATGCTTTTCTAATTGTTTAGACCTGACTGTATTCCAGTGAAAAGTGTTTTGTAATTGTGATCCTATAGTGCCACCTCTGACATGGAATATATCTTGATTCTCCCAGAGGTTAGATCCATACAGGAAGTCTCTTCATCCTGTGAATGAGTGATTTCTTTGCCTAGATGATGTTGCTCCCCTGAGGAAAATATAAGTTCCTGTAAGGCAGGAATAGTTTTTTGTTTGTTTTTGCCTTTATGTCCTCATAACTTGGAGTGTAAAGGCTTACTAAATATTTCCTGAATTGAATTAAAGCCACAATTGTTTCCATTCCACTCTTAGGTACTTAATATTTGACTATGACTATTATAGACAGGTTGTATTTATGGTATTGTATGAACAAATCAAGTCAAGTAATCTCAGCCACCACTTTTGTCATGACTACTCTGTGATAGACACTGTGATAGGTGATAGGAATATAACAAGAATAGCTAAATATCCATTCCCTCAATAAACTTATAGCTGACAGGAAACATTCAATACATACATGGAATTGTAATGGAAAATCTACATCTACATTTATATCTATCTATCTATCTGTGTGTGTGTGTAAACACACATACATACATAATTGTGGATTTAGAAAAAATATATATTAATTTCTATTTGTACGAATCAAATATATATAATATACATATACATATCTCTGTGTGTGTTTCCATTAAACATCTATTTATGCATTGGAAGTTTCTCCTATATATCAGCTATGTGGCACAATGGATAGAGTGCTGTGCTTGGACTCAGGAAGACACATCTTCCTCAATACAAATCTGGCCTCATATACTTACCAGCTATATGATGCTGGGTCTCACCCTGTTTGCTTCAGAAACAACAAACTACTCCTAGTATTTTTGCCAAGAAAATCAAATGGAGGGGTCACAAAGATTCAGACAAGACTGAAACAACTGGTGTGTGCATAAATACACATATGTCATAGACAGACAGAGACACATAGACACACAAATACATATATCTATATATACATACATATATGTATGTATATACATACATGCACATACACACAAACACACATACATACATGAGAGGGGAGAAAGGGAGAGAGCATCTTGATGGTGGGTTTGGATAGGAATAGGAAAAGGTTGCAGAAAATCCTTATTTTTGATATGTCACCTAAAAGAAGTGAGGATCATAAGAACAGATGAAGATAATACATTCCAGGAATGTGTTAGCCTTGCAAAGGCATGGAGGTGGGAAATGGAATACTATAAACAGAAACAGCTAGTCATTCAGTCAGCCAAGGATAGATAGTATGAATAAGTAATAAAATGTGCAATAAGATGGTAAGAGGAAACCAGACATTAAATGCTATGCCAAGAAATCCATATTTTGAATTAAAAGTAAAAAGAAACAACTGAAAGTTTGTCAGCAAGAAATTATCTAGGAGAGTATGTTTTAGTGATATACATTTGAGAGCTATGTGGTTAATGAATTAGAGATAAAAAGAATGGAGATAAGGAGAACAGTTAATAGGCAATTGCTACAGATTAGCTGAAAGTTGCTTAAAAACTGAATTAGGGCAAAGATTTTACAAGTGGAAAGGTCTTTTTAGATTAAAGGATCATAGATTAAAGCCAACAAGGACTTTAGAGACACCATTATCTACTGCCTTCTCCACTACCTTGCTCTAATTTTCAGGAGAGGAAACTGAGAGTGTAAAGGGTTAAGCCAACTTCCCAGAGTCACCATGTCATGAGTGTATGAGTTGGGATTATGACAGGTTCTCCCAACTATGTTGCATTCCCAGTGTTGTATTAACTATGCTCTGTTGCCTGAAATGAATGAAAAAGAAACTGAAGTAAATGTCATGATTCTTGGGAGCTGATGGTGCGTGAGGATAAGTGGAAGTGGACAGTCAGTGACAATTCTGAGATGGGCAAACTGTGTGATTAGAAAGCTGGTGCTGCCATTAACAGAGTCATCCTCAGGGCACACCAACCTAGCATGCTTCAAGAGGCAGTTGGGTATAGAGCTAATGCCAACTTTTTAAACTTGCACAAGAAAAAACCTGGGGAAAAATTGCTGAAAGTCTGAAAGTGACTGATGATTCAGTCAGCAGGAAATAATTGAAATAGAAGCATTATCCAAAACACCGATGGGGACGATCATGAAGTGCATTGCTCAACAAAGTTCTCTTCTTAGAAATCAGCTATTGACAGTTTTAGGTAACCTTGCTCATTTCACTAAGAAGAAGGTTTTTTTTTTTTTTTTTTTTTTTTTTTGCCATGAGGCACAAAGAAGATATGACTTCTCCCAATGAAATGTGAGGGAAATCATTTTGGAAGCACTTACTTTAATCACATTCACACACTACCGTGGGCAGAGGAATAAAATGAAATCTCATCTCAGGCTGGATACAGCAATTTGAAATGTCTTGTGGCAAATTGGAACTCTTGCCACTAACAGAGAATGCATAGTGTTTGGAGGGGGTTATCTTAATTTTAAAAAGAGAATTGTTCAACTTATCATTGCTTTCCATTTGACTGACAGGTGTTGGTTGAGGTTCTTGAAGTGATATACCAGGTAAACTGTTAAGCTTCTTTCTTTTTTTAAAGCTAGTAAGAAATATACACAACTTGGGAGAGTTAGGATGTATTCTGATATCAAAGTCAATGATCGTTTGCACTTAATATCTACTAGAAGATAAATGACGATGCAAAGGACATTCAAAAGAAGAGTTTGAATTCCCTCAGAAGTGATAAGGTGTTTGGTGCTGAAATAGTAGGAAAAAGAGGAAAAAAAAGAATGAGGGAAGGATTAAAAAGAAAGGGAAGAACAAAAAAGGGGAAGGAGAGAGTAAGGAGGGAAAGAAAGACAGTAGGAAGGAAGAAAAGAAAGAAAAAGAAAGACAAGCATAAAGGAAGAAAAAAGGAAAGGGAAAGAAAGAAAAAAGGAAGGAAGAAAATTTATTAGAAGAGGTATATTTTTATCAGAGATAATGAGCATTTATATAAAAGATCTGTTAAGGGCATCAATATCGTTCATCATCAGGAAAAGAATTAGAGCAAATATGTGATAGGATCAAAAATTTATAGATGGACAGCACAAATATCTCACTGATATTCACAAAGTATCCAAATCAATAAAAGATAATTTTGGAACATTAAATGAAGTTCATAGGAAGTATTTGTGAAAAAAAACTGAAAACAAAATTAAAAATGGAGAAAGGATACATTGAATAATAGCTACCCAAATAACAATAGTTAAATTTTATATAATACTTTAGTATTTTTCAGAGTACTTTACATATATAATTGTCCTAGACCCTCCTAACACCTTTGACAAATGGATGCATTAATAAGCCCCATTTCATGGAAGTGAGGCTGAGGAATTTAAACAAATTTCTGAGAGTAACACAGTGCTAAGTATCAGAGGCAGGATATTAATTCTGGTTTTTCTAATTCCAAGTCAAGTGTTCTAACCAGAAAAAGACATAAATGATTTGATATTTTAGACTTGCACATAAGTGACAAGAACCCATATAAATATAAATAAGATTCCAGATTAATTTAGTAGAGAACACACACATATATGAACACACATGGGCATGTAGACATAAACATTCATGAATATATGTATAAATGTGTGCAACATAAATTTTTAAATAAGCATATTCACTAACCTTGTAACTTGAAAACTGTAGGTAATTCCTGAGAAATCACCCTCTATCAATTTACACAGCAACTATTTTACACGGTTAGGAAACTCATGGCCTTGGAAAGTTTTCTCTGAATAGTGGGCAGGAAAGGCTTAAGTGACTTGGCCTGAGTCATAAAGCAGTATGTTCTAGGCATGAAACTTAAATCCAAATCTCAGAAGGGACTATCTCTCTTTTTACTTTGTTAAAAAAAAAAAAAGTCTCTCAAAATATTTTCAGTTAAATTTTTAAAAATAAGAAACAATAAACTATAGATTTCAGTTTTGGAATCTTAGAAGTCATGGAAAACCACAAGAGACATTGGAAAGGACTCTGAATTTGGAGATGGATGTTTTGCCTTCCATTTCCTGTTCTGCCATTTTGCCTGAATCAGCTTGTGCAAATCCATTGCATCTTTTTTTCCCCTGAGTTTCTTTATCTGGAATAGAAGTGGGTTTCACTAGCTACCCTGTAATAAATCCAATTACAAAAGCTATAAACTTAGGATGTCATCTAGCTTACATATAATTTTGAATCCCTCTACAACCTCCCCAAAAAGTTTGGAGCATCTAGCTGAAGGCTTCCATTAAGAAAGACGCTACTTGGGTGGCGGAGTCAAGATGGCGGAGTAGAAGCAGGAGAACTCTGCAGCTCCTCCCATAATCACCTCAAATACCTATAAAATAAGAATCTAAAGAAATTTTAGATGTCCAGAACCCACAAAATTACAGAAAAACACATCTCCTGCTGAAGTAGCCCAGTAGGTGGACAGGAAGGGCTCATTGCACAGCTCTGAGAGCCAAAAGCAGCTGAGCCTGAAACCAGGGCTAGGTTCTGGGATGGCCAGGATGAGCTGTGACTGGAGCACTCAGGAGAGTGGATCACTGACAGATGGGACAGTTTCCAGAATTATCAACCCATAAGAACCAAGGACAAAGTGAAAGGTCAGTGGAATTTTGCTAAATTTGGGGGAAAGAAGTGGGTCCAGCCATTCACCCACAGATACACACACATACACACACACACATATAAATATACACACACATGAATATATATACACATACATCTATATATCTATATCTATATATACAAACACACACACACATATATACACACACACACATGTATCTTATACATACACATATATCTATATAGAAGGGTATATATTTGCATATGAATACATATCTGACTGTGTGTATATATGTATACACAGACAGAGGGCATAGGATCAATTGAATAGGAAGGGATGACATTTTAAAAAGTGAAATTGAGA
>JAQQSV010015992.1:0-11946 GCA_028646515.1 Pseudochirops corinnae | reverse complement strand
ATGCATTCTTCATGTTTATTGGAGGCCCCTGGTAGGGGTGCTCTGGCTGCGCTCTCCTCCTCCCTCTCTCTCCGATGATCTTTCTTTTCCTGAAAGAAGGCATCTAGGGTTTGGGAGCTGTTCTTACTTTGCTTCTTATGCTTATTCTTACTCATGGTTGTTCAGACCGTGATTTTTTTTTTAAATCTCTGTGGGGCTCTGCTTCCAGAAGGGAAAGCTCTGTCCCAAATCGCTGGGTCCTCCCGGCTGCTGTAGCTCTCAGGAAGATGCTGGGACTCTTCCTACTTACTTCCAGCTGACTGGATAATGAAGCCTCCAAGACCAAGGCCCAAGACAGCGATCTGGATCCAGGCAGCTCAACGCGAGAGCACTGGCCTCAGAACAATCGCTTAGTCCCCCTGCTATCTGCAGCCTGCAGGCAGGAAGCTACAATGTGGAGGCGCGTCCAAAACCTCTGCCTTTCGCTTTTCCGCTCTGGAGGCCTTTCGGCCGGACTGCTTTTCTCCCCCTTTCGCAATTCCCACTTAGCTAATTCTGAACGCTGCTCGCAGCTGCTGCTAATTCGCTCACCAGAGAGGCTCCTCCACTCCTCCTGTCCAGCCGCCCCTGGGGCACAGCCGCAGCTTCAGGCCAGGCTGGTTTCGGTTCACAGTGCTGATATGGTTCCTCGTAGTCGAGCTGACTTTAGTGGGAAGTATCTTTGTGTGCGTTTTGGAGTTCTAGGATTAATTTAGAGTCCTATTTTATGGGTATTTTGGGGTGGCTATGTGGGAGCTGCGATATGTTGCTGCTGCTACGCAGCCTCTTGGCTCCACCCCCCTGATTGAATTCTTTCAAAACTGAGCCAGGTCTCCCAGTTCTGACCCTTGGCAGTACTGTGCAGAGATCTGGATTGGAATCTGAAAACTTGGGTTCATATGCTGCCTTTGATGCATATTACTCATGTAACTTTACACAGACCTCAGAACCTCCATGGTCCTTAATTTCCTCATCTGTAAAATGAGGAGGATAAAGTAGATGGTACTCTGATACATCTTCTGATACATACGTGATACATCTTCTAGTATCAGATAAGTGAGCCTATGAGCAGCCCCTATGTCATGATGGTAGCTACAGAATCTTTTATCCTGGAAACAGTATAAAATCCCCTGTAAATTGGGTGAACCATAGATTTCAAGAGGAAAGAAACCTTTGGAGTAATCTACTTTAGCTCCTCATTTTATAGATAAAGAATCTAAGGTCTCAGGTCAAAGTAGACAAAGTGAGAGAGCTGGGATTAGAAATCAGGTCTTCTACCTCAAAATCCAATGTTCTTCCTATGCCACAATTTCTCCTTCCCTCTCTGGAGGAGTTATGGATGGGGATAGACAAGAAGTATTTGAAAAGAGCACTGATGAAAGGAGTACCCATTCTGATGAGACTGTGGACCTAGCAAGGTTTCTAAGTAAAGTCAAAGTATTCCATTGAGTATATTGAGATGTTTGGTAGTTGGTTTGCTGGCCTTTTGTTTCTATGCTTCTTGGCATAGTAGCAGAAGGATAAACATATTAGCAAGAAACCTTAAAAATAAACTAGGAATTGAAATCCAGAGCTAATAAGAGTGTGTCCAGTAGCTCTAGGATGCTCCAGGATGACTTAGAAGGTGAGCTGCCAGTGTGTGATTATTGTGTTGTATTGTGGGAAACAAGGCAAAAAAGGAACATTGGTATTATTCCTGGCTTAGACTTCAGCAAAAGTAATCATCATTTTATACTGCTAAAGACAATGAGTGAACAGAAATGCTTATATCAGGGGCATTCTGCTAGCCACCATATCACTTTTGAATAAAATCTTTGTTTTCCCAGTAACATTTCAACCCTGAGGGATCCTCTGTGGCTGGTCTTGAATAAGAAGCAATTCGATATGAGTAATCAATATGCAAAACTTCCCCAGACGCAAAAGGGAACCATTAACTGCTTTCTGGTGTTTGCAAGGAAAAGCAGGATGAAAATGATACCAATGTTTAAAAAAAGGAAAAGCTAATGTTTCAGCAGAGATCACCATTCTATTGTACACTGATGAAATCTGGTTTTAGCCTGAACAATGAATGTTCCCAACAATTACAGTTCCCATCAATCCAAAGGGAAATCAGAGGCAACAGCTTTTAGGTATAACAGCAGCTATTGGTGGTTATGTCTACGTAATGGGAGAACAAGTGGATAAAAGGTGAAAAGTTCGGAGAGAAAGAATGAGAAAAAAGAAGATACAGAAGTAGGAAGAGAGAGACAGAGAATAAGAAATAGAGACAGAGACATACATACAGAGAATTGTTTCTGCTGAATTCTTGAGGTATACCTCGGGAAAAACGGGGTCTTGCCAATGGTCACCAAATTTAGAGGGTGTCTATAAGCAACTTTCTATTGTTCAAAAGCATAGAATAGCACAGTTTAGTGCCTAGTTAGCAAGAACAGTTAGTACCAATAGAAAACTACCAAATTAAAAACAAGTGTGAGCTCATCTCTACCCTAATTCCCGTTCCAATTTACAATAGCAATGGCCATATCTTGGGTCTCCTCTCTCCAAGAATAAAGGGTGTGGTCTATAACACTTGACTCAGGCATGATTTTTGTCATTTTCCCTACAAACAGAAATTCCTAGTTAGTTCTCTGATGAGTTGACAGAAAAAAACTAATAAGACCATTTGTTGAAAGATGGCTTTCATTACTGCCTATTTTGAATATGTGATTTTCAGTTAGAGGAATAATGTATAAGAAGACTGGACATGTATGAAGGTTTTTAAAAGCCAAATAAATGAGTTTATATTTGATACTGAAGGTAATAGGGAACCATTGAAGTTTGTTGAATTAGGGTGTGAGTGACATGTTTAGACCATACTGACAGCTGAGTGGAGGATAAACGATAATGGGGAGAGATCTGAAGTAAGACCAACTAACAGGCTATTGCAGTAGTTCTGGGATGAGGTGATAAAGATCTGCACCAGAGTGATAGCAGCACTTTCTCCACAACTCCAGTCTTAGAGAATGTCCCAAAGCACCAAGCTAAGGGACTTGCCCAAAGTCCCAAGTCAGTATGTGGCAGAGGTAGTACTTGAATCCAGGGCATCCTGAATGCAACATAAATTCCATATTAACTATACAACAGTACCTTGAATTTCCCATGGTAGTAACAAAATTAGCAGGGAGGATGTAGGACGTAGATGCTAGGGAACTGATCTCAAGGCAGGAAGACGAGTATACATTCTGCTTGTATTTTCAAACTCACTGAACCAAGTGTGAGCACACACACACACACACACACACACATACGCGCGCACACACACACACACACACACACACACACCCCTCTGTTTCCTGCCAGAAGCTACAGCATCCCATTCAACTTAATTTAAATCAACAACTTTTTTTGGTAATTGTTTAGTCATTTCAGTCCTGTTTGACTCTTTGTGACCACATTTGGAGTTTTGTTATCAAAGATACTGAAGTGGTTCACCATTTCCTTCTCTAGATGAGTAACTGAGGCAAGCAGGGTTACGTAACTTGCCCAGAGTCACACAGCTAGTAAGAGTCTGAGGCCTGATTTGAACTCATGAAGAAAAGTCTTCCTGATTGCAGTCAGTTCCAGCACTCTATCCACTCTGCTCCAACAAAATATTATTAAGCCTATATTACTTGCTAAGCACTGTGCTATTCACTGAAGATCTGTGGGCAAAAAAAAAAAAAATATGAAGTAGTCCCTGTCCTCAGGGAAATTAAACTCAGAAATGGTCAGATTGCTAACAGGAGAGGAAGGCATGGCAGTCTAGAAGAGACCATTCCCAAATTTTCTAAGCAGCTACCTGAATCAATCTTGGTTCAGGAACACCTAGGGAGAAAACACTAAGCCATCCAAGGCACCTGAGTCAGATGAAAATGATTTTCTTTCTTGTCTGATTGGCCATGAAAATACTGAAGAAAGAAGTTTGAAGGGTCCTGGAAAAGAAACCAATAAATATGGCAATGATTTAAAGTAGAGAGGAAATGGTTATGTTGCAGGAGACAAGACTAAGCGTGGGGGTGGGAAATGCTTTTGATCCATACCATTTAGGGTTTTCTCTTCCCAAATGAGCACAATTTCTTCAGTCAAGGTCAGTTAGTGTTAAAAGCAGTACGATGGCCTTCTGGCAGCGTATCACTTATTTCTTATGTACTGGTATATTCAGAATGGGAAGATTATGCAATATGGAATTAGAATCTTCCCCAGCATCAGCATTTGTTCTGTTAACATCTATATTGCCTTTTAAGGGAAGCAGTCTGTGCAATCTCTCTCATTCTCTCTTGGTTCAATCGAGATGGCATTTCTGTGAAAAGTGCCATATTTTAAAAATTGTTATTTACTGAAATGTGAAAGTGGCGAATTGGAAAAGTTACCCCAAACTGTGTACCACTCTATGAGATTTACTGACATCATTGTCCTGCTTTGAAAAAATGAAACAGGGCTGCATATTCTATTTTCTCTCTTTCTAGGTTCTCCCACTTATTCTGCAAAGCTCTCTACTTGTCAAGAACCATCATTCTCAGATCTGGTTCTGAGATGGTAATTTTTTTTCTTTTTCATTTCAGATCTAGAATAGGGTAAAACTTGTTTTTCTATGTGAGTGAGTGAGGGGGACCCTGAATAAGATTAGAACAGCAACACAGTGACAACAACAAGATTAGAACAACAACAGTGACCAACTTTGGTAGACTCAACTCTTCTAAGTAATACAATGATCTAAGACAATTCTGAAAGACTTATGATGGAAAAAGGTACCCATATCCAGAAAAAGAACTATGGAGTCTGAAGGCACACAGAAACATACTATTTTAACTTTTTTTTCTCTTTTGTTCTGACTCTTCTTTTTTTTTTCTGGCTCTTCTTTCACAAGACTGATGGGAAAATATGTTTCATATGATTGTACATGTAGAGCCTATATCAGATTGCATTCCGTCTTGGGGAGGGAAGGAATTTGGAACTCAAAATCTTATAAAAGTGAATGTTGAAAATCAGAAACAAATAGATAGACAGACAAAGAGAAAAATATGTAAACAAACCAATATAAAGTGAGCAAGATTAGAAAGTCTGAGATTCTGGGTTGAGGAGGTCCAGATGAATGTAAAATTGCCACTTGAGTCCTTCCAAGGCAGATCACATGTAATAATAGTAGTAGTGTTCACAATAACAATAAGCTCAATGAGCCTAAAGAAGATAATCTTACATTCTAACATTTTTATTCAATTATAAAAAGCGATCATTTTGCCAACCTATTCAATAGTCCACTTAAAATTTAAAATCCATGAACCTTAGCAGCATTCGTCTCAGGATCATTTCTATCTGAACATCAAATAAGATAAGAGGAATTCTTTTTAATAACGATGAAAATGATAACCAACACGTCACTGTAACTCTCGGGAGTAAATTTCCTTCTCTAGAAAACGAGGGGGTTGTTAGTGGGTTGTCTCTAAGGTCCCTAAGACATCACTTGGCCTCCGTTTCCTCAATCATAAAATGAAGGACAGGGAGTAAAGGGGTGGAACACTTCTGAGGGCTCTGCATCGCCAACTATATAATTTTAGGGTTTACAAAATATTCATAGAACATGTCTCATAGGGTTTTTGTGATACTAAAATGAGACTGAATAATGTGTGCACATCAATGGGTAAACCAGTATGGTGAGGTGGTAGAGTGTGTGAAAGAAAGAAGGACATAAGAAGCCTGGAAAAGTAGGCAGGGACCAGGCCATGAGCAGATACAAGTTCCTGAAGAGTATATATTTCATTCTGAAGGTACTAGGGAGGCTAAATGGACTACATGGCCTCTAAGCTCCCTCCATTCTCTAAATCTAAACCCTTGTGATAAGTACAGTCAATGGTGCTGCCATTTTACAGATCGAGAAATTAACATGGAAAAGTTCATGGGCATTCCCAAAGTCACTCACAGAGTTGGTAGCACAGACACTATTTGAACGTGGGTGTTGGGATTCCAGCACCAGGCTCCAGACTGACTCTCTCCATAGCAGTGTGGCCACCTCGGCAACCATTCCATTTCTTGTGAGGCATGTGTGGTAGAGTTTAGGAACCTGGCAAATCTTCATAGGGATGGGGCATATGCAAGTTGGATGTCCACAAATCCCGTTTTTATTATCCCAGCATGGCTAAATTGTCTCTATTTATATTCCAAATTGTTCCTTCAGTTCTAAATGTCCTTGAAAAATTCAAAAGAACGCTTTGATTGGGACATTCCATTGGTACACAGAAAATGAGCCTGTAAATCATTTTTATGCTGTTATGATAGACTTGCGCTTTTTAAAAAATCCCAATTGCCTTTCTTTGTTGTTTCCTAAACAACACCTTGAAGTTATTTATTCCTATTGTTTAAAATAATTCATTACTGGTTGATTTTCCCCCAAAATTCTTGAGAACACAACACATATTTATGTGATTATTTACAAAGGAAAAGTCAGATTATTTTTTATTGGGGGTAAGTGAGGAGGACTTTGGGTTACTCACTGACATATTTTAGGCAAAACATCATGTCAAAATGAGAAGACTTCATCTTTTCTAGAACTTCTTTCTTAGCTATCATGAGACAAGATAGCAGAGTGGAAAGAAATAAGTTATCATCTCCACTTCCCAACACACAGAGAAACACGTATGCACATGCATATACATATGCATTTATTATATATAAACCCTGAATAAGTTATTTGGCTTTCTGAGGCTCAGTTATTTTTTTTTTAATGAAAATGATAACATTTGCCCTAAGAAGCATTAAGAAATAATTAATGGGGGGTGCAGTTAGGTGGTGCAGTGAATGGAGCACTGGCACTGGAGTCAGGAGGACCTGAGTTCAAATGTGACCTCAGACACTTAGTACTTACTGGTTCTGTGACTTTGGGCAAGTCACTTAACCCCAATTGTCCTGCCTTCCCTCCTCCAAAAAAAAGAGAAATAATGAATAGGAAGACAGTAGCAGAGTCATAAGGTCATGACAGCTCAGATTTGACAAATCATGGCTGTTTGACCATTGGCAAATAACATAATCTCTCATCATTACGGGTAGTCCTTAAGCTGTAGAAAAGTGGCTCATCTGTTCTGATTGAAGAAGTTTCCTCCCAGATCATTCCCTACACCAGTGAAATCACAGGTCAGCTTCTCTCCCAAATACACACACACACACACACACACACACACCACTTTGCCTGTATACCCCCTTAACGGTGTCTTTATCAAAAACTAAAAAAAGAAAAACAATCTTTCTCCCTCCCTAAATTTCCTGTCTTCCTCACTTCTTGGCTTATCATATGATCAAGATCCCAGGCATTCAGACGTGAAAGTCTGAAGTTCTCTTGTACTCTTCTCTCACTCTTATACCCACATTAATTCAGTTGCTAAGCCCCGTCTGATGACTCTCCCAAAGCAACATCTCATAAATACAGCCCTTTCTTTCTCTTTAGCAGGCATGTATATCATTTCAGATGTTTACTAACTTTCATCTAGACTATTAAAAATACATTGATCTCTTTTGTTTTTGCATTGCCTTTAATTCCAACTATATCCCTCTTCCTCTCCCTCTCTAGAGAACCATCCCTTGCCAATAATCAATAAATATTTATTAAGATTCTAATACGTGTTGAAGGCGCTGTGCTAACAGCGTCTTTCTAACAAAGAGTAAAACAGAATGGGAGAAACCAAAAGCAGTTCAGTAAAACCAATCAGCCCATAAACTAAGCCTAGAAATATTTGCAGCGGTCCCCACTTCCAGAAATCAGAAAGGGAGGGCTGACCTAGATCGCTGAAATAGCCTGCTACCTGAGACCCTAACAGCACATTTCTCCCACTCTACTCTACCCTATGCACAAATGCTAGATAAGTCTCCCCTAATGCACAGCTCTGAGCATGTGCTGTGAACTGCTCCCACTGTCTATTGAATGTAGCCCAAAAGACTGGACTGGCATTCAGAAAACCCTATGCGATCTGTTTCCAACCTTATCTCATACTGCTGCCATCCATACTCCAGCCAAACCAGAACGCTTGTCATTTCCTGAATTGTGACTATCATGCCTCCTTCCTTGGCTGATGCTATATCTTTCTACCGGGAATATCATCTCCCTTCATCTCTACTTGCCGAAATTCTACTCATCTTTCCTAGCTTAGTTTAAATACCTTCCTAATGCCTTCCTCATCTCATAACTGTGTATATAACAGCACCAAGCACAGTTCTAGGCACATAGTAGGTATTTAACAACGTTTATTGAATGACTGATTCACTTACATATCTATATTGGTACTCTTAGATATAATATTGATCATATTCTCATTGGCATCATCATCATCATCTATTATTTTTTGGCAGATCTAACTAACAAAATTGTAAGCCACTTGAAGGCACAAGCAATGTCTTATTTGTTTTCCAATTTTCCTATTATTCTCTAATTCTTTGCATTGTAGTGTGGACTTAAAAACTGATAATTCACTTGAATCAACAAGGATTTATTAAATGACAATATATGCCAGGCATGGTGATAAGTACTTGGAATATAAGTACAAAGAATGAAGTGGCCTAGTGTTTATTAAAGTTTTTTGTAAAACTCTAAGGTTCAATAGGAATAACTAACATGGGTGCCTTTTCTCTTTGTCTTCCCTTACCTCAATCTCTGGCCTCCCAGACCCAGACTTCTGGGCAAGAAGAGCTCCATTATGCTTACCTTGGTTTGTGGAGCTGGGGATCACCAAATACAATCTTTCTGGTTGGCTAGAACCTCAGGTCTTAGTGTCTTCCTTGCCACTGTATCCTTGGGTCCTCTGGGTCTTACTATCTGTGCTGTTACAATGCCTTCCAGATGCTCCGGCAATGCCTCTGGCATTGCAATGTTGATTCACCATAGAAGGAAATCTAGGCCTTGCCATCCACACTGGAACTGTACCTATAAGACTTTTGAGACTCCATTTTCCCTAGAGCAAAACACATTTATATACATTGTCTCTGCCCCTTACACCTTAAATATGAGTTCCTTGAGAGCAGAGACTGCATCATTTCTTCTGTTGGTTTTTCCACTACTAAACAGAGTGCTTGGGACACAGTGAGTACTTAATAAATGCCTTTCCATTCATTCATTCATTTTTTCATTTACTCATTATATCCAGTATTCACATTTAAGTAGATAAAAGATGAAACAAGTCAATATTTTATTTATTTTAGTTTTCTACCACATTGGATCCCTTTGAAGAATTCTCTTTAAATCACTTTTCACCTCTTGAAGGTGACTTCTTGTGACCAGAGGCTATGCCAACCAAGTCCAAGTTCTCAGCAGGTCTGCCAGGCTGATGGTTCCAAGATTGTCCAAAGTAAGTTCAGAGATGCTCATCTCCAGAAACTTGGTCCCAAGATAATGGAATTTTTAAAGGGACAACTACTCAAAAAGGCCATCTTACAAAGTAAAGGAAGATTTTGATCTGTCTCAGAGAGAATGCATACAGTGATAAAATTGAATTCCATTTGAAGGCCTTTGCATTGATTGTGGTGCTAGGAATGCAATCTCCTTTTACTGCTACCTCTTAGAATCCTTAATTTCCTTCAAGGATCAGTTCTGTGCTCCACCCTACAATATGTTTTTTTGTGATTTCCCCTGATTTCTCTGTCTTACACCCTACAGTCAAACAATGCTGGTCTATCGACTCTTGCTCACATTCTTTTGTAGTGTCCTGGACTGCTCTCTTTCTCTCTCTTTCCTTCTCCCTCCTTCCCTCTCCTCTCACTCTCTTTCTATCACATCTTTTGGAATTCCTTCCTTCAAGATTCAGCTCAAATACCAGCTTCTGAAAGTAGCCTTTACAGTCCCCCAACTGTAAATACTATCCCCTTACAATTACATTGTACTTCTGAATATATCTTGTATCTGCCTATATAGAAGTACATGTTTCCTCCTCCATTAGAATGCAGTGTCCTTGAGGGAAAGAACTATCTTTGTTTTCTTTGTGTCCCCAGAACTAGCAGTACATACTCAATATATTCTTGGCAATTGATTTCTGATTATTAGTACTTTCTCATCCTCCCCAAATTTCTATGCACACTCTTACATGTTTAAATGTTGTTATCCACTTAACATTTACAAATTGTGTGACTTTGGGCAAGTCACTTAACTCCAATTGCCCGGCCCTCCCCCTGTAAAACTTCAAAAGAAAAAGTTGTAACCCTCCATTAAAGGCATTTAGGTAGTGCAGTGGATAGAGCACCTGGCCAGTAGTCATGAAGAATTGAGTTCAAATGTGACCTCAGATACTTACTAGCTGTGTGAACTTGGATAAGTCACTTAACCTGTTTGCCCTAGTTTCCTCATCTGTAAAATGAGTTAGAGAAAGGAATGACAAATAACTCCAGTATGTCTGTCAAGAAAATCCAAAATGGGGTCATAAAGAATCAGACATGATTGAAAAAAAAGTGACTGAACAAAAAAATCCTCCATTAGAACTTGAGCTCCTTGAGGAGGGGGACTGTTCAGTTTGTTATTGTACCCCCAACACCAATAACTAGCCAGGTGCCTTACATACAATAAGCAATGAATAAATACATGGCATATTGGCAAGAAATTCCAGATCTTTAAAGGATTGTGACCTACTATTTCACTGGATCTCTGATCTCATCCTTGTGGGTATTCACTCCCTTAGACGTAATCACAACCATGCATTACTATCCTGTGCAATTTGTGTCTACACTCTTCCACATATTCTCCAGAAGAGCCTACTCAACATACTGGAGACCTCTCTCTACATTCTGTGAGTACCCAAAGCGGCAGACCTGTCCAGCCTGCCTGTCTATAGAATGCTGCAGGAACATGGATTTAAAGCTGGAAGGAACTTAAAGGCTGATTAATCTAACACCTCATTTCCTACACAGAGATCCAGCCAAACTGAGTTCTCTTTGTTGTACACACACAACACTCTATTTCCAGTTCCATTGCATTTGTATCGGCCATTGCCTATGCCTTAAATAAGCCCCTTCCCTATCTCCCCCTCACGGAGATGTTCTTCCTTTAGGATGAAGCCCAAGTCCTATCTTCTGCATGAAACCTTTCCTGAGCCTAAGCTACTAACACCTTCCCTTCGAAATGATCTTATGTTGAACTGCTTCTATATATTTCTATTTATTCACTCTGTATGTCCTTGTCTTCCCCCATTAATTCATCATGTATAGAGATTGTTTCATCCTTTTGTAATGCCAAACAAAGGCAACTTCCAAAGCTTGGATTACCAGCATAGTAAACCCCATTTATTCAGCAAACATTCACAGAACAGAGAAAGTCAAAATACAGTGTAACTTGTTCCTTTAGCAAGTAAATTCTCAATTCAATCCAGGTACTACTCCACCCCTAGACAGTTCATTCAAATAGTCAGTCAAAAGTCTCTTCTCAAATGGAGATTAGTCTCCAACCATAAACAAAGCACATTCATTTGGTTAATTGCTCAAAGGCTTCCCACCCCTGAATCTCAAAAAGGGCAGGAGAACACAAAAGGCCATCCACCCTTAAGTTACAAGGTTAAACTCAGTGTTGAATACCCAAGGAAAGGGCCTTCTTTCATCTTCACTCCAGGCAAGCCCTCAGCAATCTCAGTTCCTGGGGAGACAAGGCTCCACAGAGCCATACCAGTGTCCTCATCAAGTCACTCTCTGCCTGTAGACCAGTCCCAGAATCCCTGAAAACATCAGCAAGGCCCTCTTCCAGGATTTCTGTGCAGGTACCACAAGAAAATCCTCCTTCAGGGCTTCTGAACCAACAGCCAGGTTCCATGACCTCTACAACAGCAGCACTGTTCTTCACCATCAGGTGAATCTGGCAAAACAACATCAAAACAGACAAAATACCAGCATCACAGCCATGCCTCCTCAGTCCTTGGCAGTTCTGGGTGGCAGTTTCAGGTGGCAGTTCCAACG
>JAQQSV010015991.1:0-11946 GCA_028646515.1 Pseudochirops corinnae | reverse complement strand
CTTAGATTTTCCCCAGGACATCATCTGAGTACATTCTTCACCCTTTCAAACCTTGACCCATTGATGAGCCAGCTTAACTCTATACTATCCTCTTCTCAAGTCCCATACTCCTTTATCCAACCATTGAATATGTCCTGCTAAGCTTCAACCTTGGATTATAATTCCCATCTCCTGCCTTCACTCTTACTTTACTTGCTGCTAAATGAAGCTGGAGAAAATCACAACATAGTGTCAACAGAATCCACTCCAAATTTATGTTACGTAATCACAACTAGGCTTTTAGGGTCAAGGAAATCCTTTAACTTCTCCCTACTCACAATAGCAGATTTTCCAAATTTTTTATTCTTCTTCAAACCTCCCATGGCTCCTGCTCCTTCACTTTCTCAGTAGAGAAACTTACTTCATCTTTCACTGAAAAAAAGAGCCCAATCTGCAAGAGTTCTTTCCTATCTTTTCCTCAATTTCTGACATCACCTCTATCTCCTCTTTTACCTGTATCATATGAAAGTGGACACCAAAGGTAGATGAGCAACCCTGAAAAGGCACAGCAAGCCCTCATACCAGAGGTGCTAGTCCTCCCTGGACATTAATAAATGCTTGTTGACTAAATGACTTGCTGAACCAAACTGCTCTCAGAGGTTTGAGATGACACTATTTTATTTATCTATCTATTCATCCATTGATTTGTTTGTTTGTTTGTTGCTGAATATCAAAGATGTTGCCATCCCAAACTTCTTGTGTTAAGAATTAACTTGATTTTTGGAAAAGTACAAATCATTTCGGAAAGTCTCATTGTCTGCAAGAAGTTCTATGAAAACAGATTACCTTTCCAGAATTTTCAGCCTTGGTTAGATTGTATAAGTTTTTTTTTTTTTCAAAGAAAGGGGGAAAAATCAACTTCTTCAAGAATATTTGTGTATGGGAACAAGAATCTTTCAATAATCTGATCCTAGACCAAAATATTTTTTAAAGTTTTAGATTTATCACCATCATCATCACTAAGGTTAAATTTACTTTGCACATTGATCCATTTTATTTTTAAATAGTATTTTATTTTTCCCCAATTGCATGTCAAAACAACTTTAGCATTCATTTTTATAAGATTTTGAGTTCCAAATTTTTCTCCCTCCATGTTCCCCCTCCCCTCTTCCAAAAAATGGCATGCAATTTGATATAGGTTATACATGTGCTATTATGTGAAATATATTAGTTACATTTGTAAAAGAAGAAATAGATCAAAAGGAAAAGAACACAAAAAGAAGAAAGCAAGTGGAAATAGTATGCTTTACTCTGCATTCAGAGTCCATCAGTTCCTTATGTGCATGTGGATAGCCTTTTTTTTTTTATGGGCCCTTTGTACTCGTCTTGGATCATTGTGTTGTTGGGAAGAGATGAGTCATCCATAGCTGATCTTCACACAATATTGCTGATACTGTGTACGATGTTTTTCTGGTTCTGTTCATTTCATTTTGCATCAATTTGTGCAAGTCTTTCCAGATTTTTTCTGAAATCTGCCTGTTTGTCATTTCTTATTACATAATAATAGCATTCCATTACATTTATGTGCCACAGCTTGTTCCTTCCCCAACTGATGTGCATTCCCTCCATCTTCCAATATATTGCCACCACAAAAAGGGCTGCTATAAATA
This sequence comes from Pseudochirops corinnae, assembly GCA_028646515.1. Lineage (NCBI taxonomy): Eukaryota > Metazoa > Chordata > Mammalia > Diprotodontia > Pseudocheiridae > Pseudochirops > Pseudochirops corinnae. The sequence continues at coordinate 10,297 of JAQQSV010015991.1, read as the reverse complement.
TTTTTGCACATGTAGGTCCTTTTCCCCTTTTTTGTTTTTTTTTTTTTTTGGAAGAAGGAAGGCAGGGCAATTGGGGTTGAGTGACTTGCCCAAGGTCACATGGCTAGTAAATGTTAAGTATCTAAGGCCAGATTTGAACTCAGGTCCTCCTGACTCCAGGGCCAGTGTTCTATTCACTGCACCACCTAGCCACCCCTCTTTTTACCTTTTTTACGATCTCTTTGGTTTGCAGACCTAGCAGTGGTATTGCTGAATCAAAGAGCATGCAGTTTGGAACTGCCATTTTAATTTGATCAAAACTTGAAGTGCATGGGTTGCTGGGTCAAAAACAGACCAAAAAAGATAAAATGTTAACAGTAACCTACATGGAGTGCCGCTAAGGACATCCATTTTTTTATTGATTTCACATGGATATATATTGCTGGGAACATTAGTAATGGTTTTATGAAAGGAAAATCTAGGACCTTCCTGAATCAATTTCCCCACGGTGCTATTTCCCTTTGAATTAGGTAACTGTTAGAGTGAAGACCTATGTATAATATCCCTTGAATAATGTAAAGTTTTGGTCAATGAATTGGCCAATCCAAAGAAATATTCATAAAGTTTTCCTGGGATCAAATAAATCTGAGGTAATCCTATTTCTTCCTACCTGTAATAGGTCAAGCCCAGGCCTGATAAAAGTTTTTTTATTGTTTTAACCTCGTCCCTCTTCTTCTCTTTACAGAAAATTCCTTTCACCAAAGGCAAGATTTTGTGATAATTCTTAATGTTACTATCAGAATGCATTCTTGAATCCATAGTAATGAAGACAGAGGTAAGAGGGGAAAAAAAGATACAACTTACTGGTTATATTTCCACTGATTTCTACTTGTAGATATCTATATGTTGTTGCTAAGAATCTGTCATCCTATCCCAGGGAAATGGCACTTATTAGATCTCTTTGTTCAAGAGGATGTATTACAACCAACAAGTAATTTGAAAGAAAAGTTTACAGATTGAATAGAAGGTCTATCTCAGTTTAAGACATATAGTGATCTGTGTTTAAACTTATACACTGGAATTGTCTTAGTTGTCCTTAGGGGTTGTATAACACCCAGAAGCTAAACCCTTGTGTGACATCCCTTGCGTAAGATCCAATTTCTGAGTTGTCCCCCAAACAAATGACTCATTTCCCCCATTACTTAACATTCCTGACCTCAATTTCCTCATTTATAAAATTAGGACATTAGACTTAGCGACCTTTCAAGACCCTTCTAACTTTAGGTCTTTGATGCTGTGATATAAAAGGCACTACTCCCATCTCAGGGAGGCTTCTACACTGATCAAAGCTGTAATTCTGGGAGCTTTCCATGTCATTGCCCACTTTGCAGAAATATTGCTAGGGACATCTTTCTTCTGTTAGGGGAAAAAAAAACTTCCTCCTGACTTTTATCCTTTCTTTCATTTCACAAAATTATTTTTACTACTACATTGGAGTTCCTATTGCCATGGATTTGCCCAGAATTTACATAACCCACTGTTCACACTGACTATACCCTCTGTTCAACCCTATCATCATATATTCCGAGTAGACTGAGAGTCCTATCTCCCTAATCCCTAGTGTCCCTTCCCTCAAAAAAGGAGGCGGAGAATTCCCTGGTGAATCTGCTTAGTTTTTACACTGTAGATAATGGGGTTCGTTACGGGGGTGATAGCAAGTAGACATTGGCCACCATCACATGAACGAGTCGGGGGGCATGTCGAGCAAAGCGATGAGCCATGGACAGCCCTACCATGGGTACATACAGGATGAGTACAGTCAGAATATGGGACAGGCAGTTATTGAGAGCCTTAATTCACTCAGCCTGGGATGCAGTGCCAAGGACACTGTGCAAGATTAACCCATAGGAGACCAGAATGAGAAGAGGATCAAGCACAATGATGAGCAATACAAGTCCAAATCCATACCAGCTGTTGACCCGAGTGTCAGCACGTACCAGACGGATCATGTCTTGGTGGAGGCAGTAGGAATGGGAGAGGAGGTGGGAGTGACAAAAGGGCAGGCGCTTAAGCAGGAAAAGTGAGGGGAGCACTGCCAAGACACAGCAAATGATGATGGCTATCCCAATTCTGCCAATGACACTTTCTGTAAGAATAGAGGCATAGTGGAGTGGGCGGCAGATGGCAACAAAACGGTCATAAGCCATGGCCAACAACACTGAGGACTCCATAAAGGAGAATCCATGAAGGAAGAAAAACTGGGCAAAGCAGGCCTCAAAGCTAATCTCCCAGACATTCAACCAGAGTATCTGCATGACTGTGGGCAGTGTGGTGAGGGTGAGGCCCAGGTCAGTTAGTGCCAGCATGGAGAGGAACAGGTACATGGGCTGTTGGAGTGAGGGCTCTGTCCAAATGACTGCCAGGATGGTGGTATTGCCCAAGATGGAGATCATGTATAGGCAGCAGAAAGGGATGAGATCCAAATGTGCATAGCCTCAAAACCTGGAATACCCGTAAAGATGAAGTAGAAGGACTCTTCAGATGTGTTAGTGATGACTATCATAACAAATGAATGGACATCCAGGTCCAATTTCTTTCTACAATGACATAAAGTTCATCTTAATTTATATAAGAATTATTTTCTTTATAATTTTCCTACTTACAGAACAATCTATTATAAGAGAAAAATTCTAGGACTTGAGATTTTAGTATTCGTCCTTCCCCTGTCCCAGATTACTATGAGATGAACAACCAAAGGAACCCTAGAAAAAATGGATTGCAATGCTAACTTGAGCCAGAAAGTGTTATACAATTATTATGCTCAAAGTATTTCACTCACCTATCACTTGAAGTGAGTAGAAAACTGGACACATCTCTTAGACAGGACTGAAGAATGTAGTTGAAGTCATGTCTTTTGAAACAGAAAGACACAGAGTCTGCTTTTGTCACTTGGAGAGAATTTAAGACATATACACAGTAGCCATTGAGGCCATTTGACCACTGGGGAGATTAAATTGAAATTCTCTGTTAGGTTAAGAAGTCAAGAATAAAACCAACTCTGATGACCAACTAGTGTATGTTTCATAGAGATCTACATACCCAGAGAAAAGTGGTTTAGGGGGAAGCACAGGACTAGTCAAAGAGTCCTCCAAGAAGTCAAAAACAGTGAATAAAAGATCAGTAAAGGAAAAAACGAAGCCTGATGGTGCAATGCTTAGGAGCCAGGGGAAAGCTCTGGGCTCTTATATTGTATAAATTGATCTCCAAACTCCTTCCATGGGCTGAATTATATTCCAAATCACTGAACTAATATTTGAAACTGTGGGCCTTCCAATGCCTAAGGTCTGGTCACTAGTAGTGTATCTTCAGATCTTTATCACTCTTCGTACATACACTAATCCAGCATTCAACTTGGCCATGTAATGCCCTCAGGATCCCTCAAATGGTCCCAAGTCCGAAGAACTTGTACAATTTGAAAGTTAAAATAAAGTTACAAATAATATACATACACACATGCATATATACACATATACCTACATATATACACATCTATACTGTATGTATGAATGTACACACATATATAAATTTTAACTAATTTCAACAAATGTATGTCTACACACATAAGCATTTAATCACCTACTGACAGAAGTATCAGTGACTGTGATAGCCATCACTCTAAGCACTAGAGTTACAAAGACAAAGGCAAAATAGTCCCTGTTCTCAAAGAACTTTCATTCTAATGAGAGAAACAACATATATAGGCCTATGCAAAACACATACAAAAAAGATCCTAAGTAAACTTGGATTAGCAGTGATAAAAAGAGGCTTCATGAATAAGACACTGTATATGGGTCTGTACTCATGGCCTACTGCTCCATTTTCCCTTGAACAGATAATTCAGAATCAAGCCAAGTGATGATCAATGACTGACTGACTAGCTTTGGCCTAAAACCCAGAGGTTTTGAGTCCTTTCTTTATGTCTTTGTAAGTATCCCCAAATTAAAAATCTTTTTATCCTATATCCATGTTCTTCCCTAGAATCACTGTGTTCACACATGTGTGTTTTAGCACATATGTGCAACCTCCTAAAGTACTCCTCTAGTGTCTTCTGGTGACACAAGATGATCCTGTGCTCTGCTAGAATGAAAACAATCATGGCAGGGCCTACAATACTGCAAAGGCTTCACGTATGACCCTAAGATGTTCTATAACTAAGCCAAACTAAGCTCGGAGAAGCCATCACCAGATAACCAGCCACCAGGTGATGAATTTTTTTTCTGTCCACAGAAACTCTTAAAAACAGAAACAATTATTACTTCAATGAAATCATGGATCCTTGCAGTATTGAGGAGGATATGGTAGATATAGATATGGCACAATAGTACATAATACATAGCTAGATGACACCTAAAAATTGAAAGCTAAAGAAGTAAATGCATAGATAATATAGTTGATAGATAGCAGATATACTTTATCAAATATATCTTACCTATAAATGAATGAATGAAAAACAAAATTATTTGTCATTTACCAGGTGCCAGACACTGTGTTAAATGCTGGGGAAATAAATGTTTCAAAATAAAATTGCCTCTGCTTTGAAGGGGCTTACATCATAAAGTAAAGTAATGGCTTGGTACAATGGTTTAGATCTGGGAAGTCACAGGGATAGTTAGTGGAAGCATAGGACAATCTCTCTCTCTCTCTCTCTCTCTCTCTCTCTCTCTCTCTATTTCACTCTTTCTCTCTCTGTCTCTGTATCCCAAAAGTCTTAGTGTAACTTTAAGCTTTAGTAATTTCAGAAATATAAATGCTGTAAACTGACAAAAATCATCATTTGAAAGATTAAATAATAAAATTTCTTATGTACTTATTTACCTTTGTGGATTTTGAATAGTAAATTCTCAATTTTAAATTCAACAAGATGGAACACCTTGTAATTATGTATTCTATGTGTGACAACTTTTTGATAACCCTTTCTCAGACCAGTGGATCAGTAGAAGAGTTCTTCTTACTTGGCTGCCTTTGTTATTTTATCTATCTCCATTAAACTTTTTCTGTGTAGTAACACCAGAACTGTCATGCACACACCAAAACTTTATTTCCTGGATGATATTAAGTCTAAGATTACAAAGCAATTCTTTAAGTCAGTGAGTTTCAATTGAGAAAAGTTTTGTTTTGTTTTGTTTTTTACAGTTTGAAAATCGACCAGAGTTATGTAAAGCATAACATAATGGTCATAATTTTAGTAGTCTTTCAAATTTGTTTATATGTTTATAGTTTTCATCCTCCCTAAGTTGTTAAAGTTTGAAACCACACTAAACTTTTGGGACTCTCTTGATTTAAACTATTTCTTTTATCATGCTTCTGGTGGCCTTACTCTGATTTATAATCTGTTAAATTCCTCTCTGATACTATCACTATGACACTACCCCAAGACAGACCTCTGGACACTGAAAGAAAAATGGGCAACGGAGCTTTGTCAACTCTTCACTCTGTAAGCCCACTAACCCAGCATTCCCACACTGCCATCTGCCGTATTAGAGCTTACCAAGTGCTCCTGAGAATCAGCTTGTCTATCAGTGAGTCTAGTACAGGGAACTGTAGAACAGAGAAAAAGGAAAGAGAAAGGATATGAAGGGAAGGCAAGGCAAGGCAGGGCAGGGCAAGGAAAAGAAAGAAAAAGAAAAAGCTTATTGGATGATGCAGCATGGCCTTTTATTGAGTATTTTCCCTTAATTCTACTTGTTCCCTTTGTCTGAGGTTCTTTTGGCTTTAACTTTCATCAAGACAAGAAGTGAGAAGATTGAACAACGACCTAGTAACTGTGACAACGTATTGAGCTCATAGCTAGGATTGTGAGGACTCTGCAAACAGATTCATCCTCATTTCTTGCCCCCCTCCACATTCTTTATATCTAGTTGTATTCACTTCTATTCCCAGGACCCAACATCCCAGCACTTTCTTCCTCATATCTCTCACTTGTGTGTGCCTGCTCTGATAACCCCTGTCCTCACATGCCTTTTGTCTTATGTAGATTCCCATGCTCTTTTGAAATGATAAGAAAAGATAAGATCATTTAAATAATCCTCCTTTAGATTATCATAGGGTTATATGAAGTCCCTGAATCCTTCAGTACATCTATTAGAAGTGAGGCCCTGAGATCTATAGCTAAGGAAGTAGAACCATAGAGACTGCTAATTGGAGTGAGATGTCTGTCCCCAGGAGGATGGGTCATGTGGTCAAGTATCTGGATACTCCAGTTAAGGACAGACTCATGTTTATTAAAGAAAACTGTGTAGTCTACTGCGCTGTACATGGATAATTCAGAATCTGTGAATTAAGATATAGATGAGATAAAAATTGTTGGTGGGGCATGTCAAAGTAAGCGAATACTCAAGTATGGTGAAATCACTCTCTCTCTCTTCCAATTAATGTAGGAAGCCTTCATTCTTCAACTGAAAAATGGTCAAAGGATAAGAACAGGCAGTTCTTAGATGAATAAATCAAAGTTATTTATAGTCATATGAAAAATTCAATTTATTATAGAAATGCAAATTAAAACAATTCTGAGGTATCACCTCACACCTATGAGATTGACTAATATGACAGAAGAGGAGAATGATAAATATTCAAGGGATACAGGAAAATTGGGACAGTAGTGCACTGTTCGTGGAATTGGTAACTGATCAATTATTCTGGAGAGTAATTTGGAACTATGCCCAAAGGGCTATAAAACTATACATACCCTTTGTTCCAGCAATACCACTACTAGGTCTGTGTCTCAAAGAGATTTTTTTTAAATGGGGGAAATGACCTATTTGTGCAAAAATATTTATAGAAGCTCTTCTTGTAGTGGCAAAGAATTAGAAATTGAGGGGATAGCCATCAGTTCAGGAATGGCTGAACAAGTTGTGGTATATGATCGCAATGGAGTTCTATTGTGCTGTAAGAAATAAGAAGCAAGATGCTTTCAGAAAAACCTCAAAAGATATATAAGAAATGATGCATAGTGAAATAAGCAGAATAGAAGATCATGCACAACAACAGCACTATTGTATGATGAACAACTGTGAATAACTTAGCTATTCTCTATAATATGATAATCTGAGACAATTCCAAAGGACACATGATGAAAAACGCGAGCCATCTCTAGAAGAAGAAGGGAGTCTCACAGATCAAAGCACACTACTTTTCATTTTATTTTTTTCATGGTATTTTTTGGGGGTCTGTGTTTACTTTCCCAAAGTGACTTATATGGAAATATGTTTTGCCTAACTGCACATGTATAACCTATCTAAAATTGCTTGCTGTCAGGAAAGTGAAAGGGGAGGTAGAGAGAAGGGAGAGAATTTGGAACTCAATTATTTTAAATGTTAAAAATTATTTTTTCATGTAATTTGGAAAATAATAAAACACAATTCCAAAAAATGTAGAAAGTCTTCCTAAAGAAGGATAGTGCACAAGATCCTTTCTGGTGAGCGTTGGATGAGGGATAGAGGGAGATGGTTGTTTCAGCCCCTCATCATCATTTACCCAGACCATTGTAATAACTTCACAGTATATGAGTTGAAAAGGACATTGGAAGACAACTGGTCTAAACTGTACATGACCCGTACAATTGATTATCATTCAACTACACTTGGAGAACACTAGTAGTAATACATTCCCCTTTTTTCCAGCCCTAATTATTAGAAAGTTTATTCTTACTTCTGGTCTAAATTTGATTAGGTAACTTCCATCAATGATCTTAATTCTTCCCTCTGAGGCTAAGTAAATAAAGTCTGATCTCTCTCCCTTACAACTAGCTTTCAAAAATTTGAAGAGAGCTTTTGAATTGGATCCTGTCTTCTACTAAACATCCCAAGTTCCTTAGAATTTTGGCATGAATATGAGACTGTTCTGATTTTTTTCTTCTGAATGTTCTCCAGTTTTTTATTCTTCAATATTTCCAGCTCAATCTTCTTCCTAAAACATGATGCCCATAAATTAACACAGTACCCCAGATGTAGTGTGACCCAGGCAGAATACAATGGGCCTATCTCCTCCTTAGTCCTGGAAACTATGTCTCTATTCAGTCCAAGATCCCATTAGTTTTGTTGTTGTTGTTTTGGGGAGCTGCCATGACATACTGTGACTAGTTCACCAAAACCCCAAATCTTTTCTCACTGTTTAGTCTCACCTTCCCTGTCTTGTACTGTTGTAGTTGTCTTTTTTCTGAATCCAAGTGAAGGCTTTTTATTAATCTTGCTCAATTTCTTATTGTATCTGTTCCAGAATTCTCATCATCTCATCTGCTGGAATTTGCTCTCTGCCAAAAACATAGGTAATAATTTATGGAATTGCTTTTATGAAAATCTCATCATTCCAAAAGAAAAATTAACAAGAAGAAAATCTATTCTTAATATGATTATTGTTAAAAGGAAGAAACATGTTGCTTCCATGTTGCTTTCTCCATTAGAAACTGAACTCCTTGAAAACATGGATTAGTTTTGCTTTCTTTGTATCCCCATGAACTTAACATAGTGCTTGTCAAAAATGAATGCTTAAAAATATTTGTTTGTTTTTCAGTCTTAGGAGGAAAGAAAGCACACCCTCTTAGAATTTGTGATAGAAAGGTATAGGACAGCCAAAAAGAATTTGACGTGTGCCATAGATTTGGGGGAATGTAACAGTTAAAATTAGATAGACTGAAATATAAAGTTCAACGTGCATTCAATTAACTAATAAGGACAGCAATTACCAGTAAAAGGGATCTCATGACTACTCAGTCATTCAAAAGACAGTGAAGTAGACTTCATATAGTTTTAGGAAGTACAAGAGAACAAAAAACGGAAAGCATCATAGAAGGAAAACAATATGTTTGATTACAAAGTCTGAAGTACCATAGATGATGAAAAACAATATAATCGGGTGGAAGTCAGCAATGCAGTACTAGCAATAACCCTTTTTTCATCTTGTTACTATGGATAGCTCATTGGTGGTGTCCACCTGTATGGTTAGTTTACAATCATAGCAGATCAGACTTTCTTGAAGGACAGCCAGCTTTACAGAGTTAAGAAGAAATTAAGAACTTCGTGGGGCCCATCTGAATCTTGCAAAGCTTGTTAGTGAGATAACAGATCTCCCTATACATGGGCAGTATAATGTTTAAAGACAAAATGTTTCTTTTATTTAAGGTGATTTATGATACAGCTTAGTTCATAAATGGTAGCTGAACTCCTGAACTTAAACTCGGAGACAAAGAAACATGGCTTAGGCAATTTTACAACATATTGGGGGTGACATGGAAAATAATTTATTAAAAATAGAATCAAAATATGATTTTTATCATAAATCAGATCTCAAGGTTAGAACTATTATAGGTAGCAGCTTAATAAGTAAAATTTTATATGGAAAAATCAGCTCAGGAGAGATAGGAAGCTCATCTATCTGTCCTCTGTGTCTACTCCCAATTCGTGTCCATTTTTTCAAGTCATTTACACATAAATAAGCAAGCAACAGGAATATGTAGGAAATGTGTTATTTTGTTGCTATACACCTTTATTAATTTTTAAGTACCTTGGATTATTCTTGTGGAAAATATAGGGGAGTAGGTCAGTACAATAATAAAGTTAGATGGTGTCAAACATGTTGAATGGACACATACAATAAATAATCATTGCTTAACTGAAATTATCTTTGAAGTATGTATCCAATGGAGCACCCCCAAGAATCTATATTTTACCCTGTATTATTGAATATTTTTATCAGTTACTTGGATAAGGGCATAGATAATATACCCATCAAATTTGTAGATGATGCAAAATTGAAAAAAAGAATGTTAGAAAGAATGACAGTCTAAAGGCATAAATGTTATATTTGGCTTCAAAAATGAATCTACAAATATCATATTTTGGTCAGATGACAGTTCATCTTTGAAAAAATAAAAATCTGGAGATGACAGCAAGCTCAATTTGTGTCAACAAGGCAATGTCAGTTAAGACAGGAAACGTGATTCTAATAGTAAAGCTAATATATAGTTTTCATCAAGAGAGGAAGAAAATTGAGGAAAAAGGAAGTGATTGTCATGCCATGGTCTGCCCTGGTCAGACCACATTGGGAGCATCTGGGTATTACAATTCAGGAAATACTTTGATTAACTGGAGAATAATTAGGACAAAGAAACCTTAAGTCTATGTCAGAAGAAGTTTCATTGAAAAAAAAAACCTGGGGATGTTTATCTGAGACAAAAAAAAGGTAAAAATGAAGGGAGAGAGAGGATAATCATTGTTAAAGTAAAGGTGGTCTGGCTCCTGGAGTCAGGACCTGAGTTCAAATC
>JAQQSV010015990.1:0-11946 GCA_028646515.1 Pseudochirops corinnae | reverse complement strand
TTTTGGGCCTCTTTTGCCATTTGAGTTAATCTATTTTTTAAGGGGTTATTTTCTTCAGTAAGGTTGTTGACTCTTTTTTCATGATTTTCTTGCATCATTCTTATCTCTCTTCCCAATTTTTCCTCCACTTCCCTTATTTGGTTTTCAAAATCCTTCTTAAGCTCCTCTATGTCTTGTAACCAGTCTACATTTTTCTTGGAAGCTTTCGCTGTGGGAGTTCTGTGTTGTCTTCCTCTTGTTCCATGCTTTGATCCTTTTTGTCCCCCAAAAAGGAATAAAAAGTTGGATTGCTGTTCTTACTTTGCTTCCTTTGCCTGCTCATATTGCCAGTCAATCCCAAATCGCTGGGGTTTTTGCAGCTACTACAGCTCCCACCAGCTTTGGCCCACTGAAAACACACCCCAGGACCACCACCCATGACCATGATCTGGATCCCGGCAGCTTAAGGCAAGAGCACTTAGCCTCTGAATGATCACTTAGCCCCCCTGCAATCTTCAGGCCAGAGCTTCTGAAGCAGCCACTTGCAAGTGGCTGCAGGGCCACCGCTTCTGCTGCTTCCTTGCCCTGGAGGCAGTTTGGCCGGATCCTCTCTCCCAAATTTAGTCAAGTTCCACTAACCTTTAACTTAGTCTTTATTTCTTATGGCTTGATAATTCTGATAATCACCACAGCTGCCACTGATCCACTCTCCTGAAGGCTCCAACCACGGCTTGTCCTGGCCGCAGTTTCAGGCTAGGCTGGGCTCAGCTCCCAGCATGCTGCGATAAGCCCTTCCTATCCCGCCTGCTGAGCTGCCTTCAGCAGGAGATGTGTGTTTCTGTAGTTTTGTGAGTTCTGGAGCCCTAAAATTTGTTTATGGGTATTTGAGGTGGCTATGTGGGAGCTGCGGTTTTCCTGCTTCTATGATGCCATCTTGGCTCCACCCCCAATTATCACCATAACTGAGATAATTCAGAGTATTTCTTCCAACTCTGTTCTTTGCCAATACCATTAACATTAGCAAATTACAAGCAAACATGCTTCCCTGTCCAACTTCACAAATGTGACAAACCTCAAGAATCAAATTTTCCAGAGATGAAGATAGAATCTACTAGTTCTAACTTCTCTCATGAAGAATATTTCCCTACTTAGAAGCTCAACTTTTCTGTCTCTCAAAGTACTTAAAATTCCACTTACCATTCACTGTGGCACAGCTCAGAACTACATCCTTTATATTGCTTAATTCCTCCATATCTTGTCCATACAAGTCCATGAGTTGAAGGGCCTGGGCCCAATTTCTGGCTACTAGTGCTTCCTCAAAGGCCTTTGTCAGCACATCCACAGCAACAGGAGAGTGTAAGCCCAGGAGAACAGTAGAGAGACAAGTCTGGCCACACAATCCTCCTGCCAAGCTCTGCTCCCCCTCAAGGGTACCCCGGAGAGGCTCCCAGGCAGCCATGAGGAAAGTTTCTAACATAGGGACCTGACTGAGGAGGCTCTCACATTCCCAGGCAACCTGTTCTGGTGTCAAAGGAGCCTCTCTCCAACCACACAGTTCCTTCCATGATAGACTGGGCTTGGTGACTTGAGACCCTAGAGTAGCCCCCAGGCATGCTAGAGCTGTCAGTAACTTTGAGTGGGACTTGAGGAAAGCTAAGGCAGAAGCAGTGAGAGCAGGGTGTGGTGAGTCACTTGAAAAAGAGGGAGAAGGGAGATTCAACATACGTTTCTCTTTTGGTTCTGCTGGGGTAAGACTAGGGAGTGGAATGTCAGTCAGGTAATGGGAGGTATGTAACTGGGCTAATACACCCAAATGGGTCAAAAGAGACCAAGTCTGTTTGCTCTGCCAAGGAGGACAAAGGGTAAGGGGCTCACAGCAGCAGCTGATGACAATCTGTGGCACACTCAGGCTAAGCTCCTCTTGGGTCAGAAGAGATGCCAACCTGTAGAAAAAGGAGTAATGGAGAGTAAAACACGAAAACTCAAATTTTTGGTACAGATAAGGAACCTGGGAAATCATGAAGATTAAAGTAATAGTGCAAGTAGAAGAGGAGAGTTAGTTTGGTAATGAAATCTTAGTTCTGATTCCCTGCATGACTCCAATTTCCATCTATTAAGAGCCTCTCTGATAGAGCAGAAATCAAAGGATCTGTGTAGAACAACAGATCAAAGCACACCCACCTGTCTGGGGGAATCTGTTTTTCAAGGAGGAGGTGGGACATGAGTTGGGAAGGGCTCTGATGCAGAATAACAAAAGGGTTCCCCACTTTCACCTTCATTGAATGATCTGTAAAGGGTGGGAAAAGGAGAAACACATCAGAGCAATTGTCTGCATCAGCAAAAAGATGTACCTTTCTTAGAGGCATCAAGGAGTATGCTTGGAAAGAAGCTGAAGAATGTACTAGAAGCACACTAAAATTATCTCTTTATTCTCACTAGACCAGTGGCATTGTCTACATACTTCTGATCTAGGATCATCACAGAAGGAAATGGAATCTACAGGGAACAGATATGATATTTCACATGCTAAACCACTTGTAAAAGAGAGAGAGACCACCTTTCTTTCTGGAAATACAAGTCCTACTTCCTGGACACCTAGTCAAATACTCATTATTCTGGGAACGCAAAGTCACACACCTGTACTGAAAGCCTTTGAGGTCATGTTTAGGACACCTGCCTAGGGTTCTCTCTAGTCTCAGAACCCCTTCAAACTATCAGAGTCCCTTGCTATAATAAATCCCTCTCCTCAAGAGCTGGCACCTGCCTAAATCTGCTACTTACCAGGCTCAGAACTGAGGCTTCGAAGGAGCACAGAAGCCATGGTACTTGAGTAAGTGAAGAAGGCACCCATGTAGTCAGCTGGTCCACTGTCTACTGGGATCTGGTTCCTTAGGTTGTTTATGAGAAGGTGCATCTGGATCTGCACAGGATGGGTTTCTATTTCAGGCAGTTTCTGAGATGCCTGTGCCACTAATGAAGACAGTGGGTTGCCCTTAAGCTCTGAGGAGAATAAGAGGAGAAGCAATAAAGGACTATTGTACTTTTTGATGAATTTCCATTACGACCCATGAATTAGGATTCTCTGCTTTACTGTTTCTAGTCTAAACTATTTGCTCATGAGGCAGGGATAAATAAAAATTTCTCAATATTTCAACCTGTCCAATCATTTCTCAAAGGGAGGGACCAAAGAGTTTATTCCTGACTTAAACTGAGGACAAGCTTGTGTCAGGGAATCAGGCTGGGCAGTGCTAAACTTCTGATCCAAGATCAATGCATGTGGAACACCTTAATTAGTGGCACAGAAATAATCAGGTGAAGGGTGTCAAGACTTATGAACACTTCTGGGTACAAGCCTATGTAGTTGGAAGTGATAATCACATACTTGAAGGGCTTCATCATTCACCCTAGGGTCGCCCTCCCTTACCTTGACAGGAAAACATATACACACGTATATGATATAAATCACATGGGCAAGTCTGGTAGAGTCACACATAACTTGGATAATTCAGTTCCTTATATGACCATCAATTTTGTCTTCAATGATTCTATTTGATTAATAAAAATGACCCTCTATATAGTTGAAACAAATATGTTATTTTTCTTCCAATTCTTTTATGATTATTAAAAAATATCTGGATCACTAGTATTAATACATTGCTGTTGTAGTATATGGTATGAACTGCGGATTCAAATCTGGTTTTTTCAGACAGCCATCCAGTTTTCTTAGAAGATTCTATTCTTCTGAGTTTGAGTGTAGGTTTCTCAAACACAAATCTTTTATACTTATTGGGTTCTACTTCTGAGTTCCCTATTCTGTTCAATTTATTATAATTCAATTTAATCAAACACTCCTTAAGCAACCTCTATTGTCCTGGCCTTCAAGGAGCTTATATTCTGTTAATGGGAATATATTATGTACATATATTGGCAAAGATTTCAAGGACAGGGTCTTATTTGAATATAGACTCAAAAAATTCTAAAGAGGAATGGGAAGGAGCAATGCAAAAATCATCCCCTATTCCTGGAATACAAAGGTATAGAACTGGGACATAGTATTCTGAATTAGGGGAATGGGTTATTGGCAGTTAGTTAGAATACAGAACATGTGAAGAAAAGTAATATGCAATAATTCTACACAGGTCTGCTGGAATCAGAATGTGGATGGCTTGAAATGCTGGACAAAGGTCTTTGTATTTTATCCTGAGATAATAGGAAATCACAGAAGATTACAGAGAAAAAAATAACATGGTCAGATCTATGTCTTTGGGAAATTATTTTGGCAGCTACTGAAGGATGGATTAGATTAAGGAGAGATTTGAGGCAAAGAGACCAATAAGGAGGCTATTATAATATTCCAGGCAAGAGTTGATACGGGCATAAACTAGGGTAGTAAGCATGTGGCTGGGAAGAAAGGGAAATAAACTGTGGAGTGAGGATAAGAGGGAAGAAGCCAGTATGATCACGAGGTTTTGAAACTGGGTGAATATAAGATAAGATACAGATTTGGGGGTCAACCAAATAACTGATAACAAATAAGATAACTGAACCCATGTGAACAGATAAGACCACTGAAGAAAAGAGTACAAAGGGTGACGAGGGACCAGGTCAGAGCCTTGCATAGAAATGGAAGTGATAATTCCAGAACCTCAGAAGTCACATGATCCAATTCATAACTGAATAAGAATCGCTTTACAACACACTCAACAAGCAGTCTTCTAGTTTGAAAACTTTCAAATACCTGAACCTGCCCAATCCACCTTTGGACAGATTTAGTTTCTCTTGACATCAAGCCTAAAGCTACCTTTTTGGATCTTCCACATACTGTTCCTAATTCTGTCTTTTTTGAGTCTAAGCAGAAAAAGGTAGCTGGTGGTTCTGTGGATAGAGCTCTGAGCCTAGAATCAGGAAGACTTGAGAGTGCAAATCCGGTCTCAGGCACTTACTAGATGTGTGACTCTGGGCAAGTCACTTAACCTCCGCCTCAGTTTCCTTATCTGTAAAATGGGGATAATGACAGCATCCACCTTACAAGGTAATTTTGCGTATGAAATGATCTAAAATTTGTAAAGAACTCAGTACAGTTCTTTCATGTAACAGCCTTTTTACATATCTAACAATAGCTATCATATTTCCCCTAAGTCTTTTTCAGGCTAAATATCCCCAGGTCCTTCTACTCATCCTCAGATGGCATGATCTTAAGGTCCTTTACCATTCTGGCAGCCAACCTCTGAACACCTGCCATATTATCAGTGTACATTCTGAAACATGGCACATAGAACCGAATTTACTCAAGATGGGATCCAACCAAAGCAGAGGACAGAAGAATGATTACATTCTGAGCTTTGGACCCTGTGCCTCTCTTAATGAAGCCTAAATCTACATTAACATTCTTGGATGCCCAATCATCCTGATGACTCCTAGTGAACTTTGCAGTTCATTAAAATCTTCAGATCTTTTCCAGAAGGACCATTTCACCCTCATCTTATACTTATAAAATAAACCTGATTTTTTTTAACCCATGTATGAAACTATATTTATCTCTACTAAATACCACCCTTTTAGAATCAGTTGCAAGTTCTGGTGTGGGGAACTTGCTGCCTCAAGGCCACATGTGGCCTGGTCCTAGGTCCTAGGCTGTGGCCTTTTGACTGAGTCCAAGTTGTACAGAACAAATCCTTTTATATGGTGCTTTGTTCTGGTAAGTTTGGATTCTGTCAAAGGGCCACACCTAGAGGGCTACTAGTGGTCTTCAGGCTGCAGGTTACCCATCCCTGCTCTAGCTCAAGATCTTTTTGGATATCCTTTGTCAGGTAGGTTTCCCCTCCTACCCACTCCTGCTTTTCAGCTTCATTTTGAGTGATGTCTTCATCATTAAAGTGTAAGCTATTTGAGGGCAGAGACTATTTTTAAAAATACGTATATATGGGGCTGGCTAGGTGATGCAGTGAATAAAGCACTGACCCTGGAGTCAGGAGGACCTGAGTTCAAATGTGACCTCAGACACTTCACACACTTACTAGCTGTGTGACTTTGGGCAAGTCACTTAGAGCCAATTGCCCTCCAAAGGGAAAAAAAAAATATATATATATATAAAATATATATATATATATCTATTTGTGTTCCTAGCACTTAGCACAGTGCTTGGAACATAGAAGCCACTAAACAGAAGTTTATTGGCTGACTGATAAAAACATTAAATAGCATAGGACCAAGCAGAGGCTTCTGGGAGTCTCCACTGGAGGCCTCTCCTTCCTAGATGACATCAAAACATCAATGACTGTTAATACTGTTTCAGCCTGGCCATTCAATCAGCTCAGAATTTATCAATTCATATGATGATCTCGGCTACATCCCTCCATCTTAGCCACAAGAACAGTATGAGAGATTTTATGAAATGCTTTGTGAAGATCTTGAAAGTTTAGAATAATGAAATGAATTTAGTAAGAAAAAGTTTATAAGAGATAAATGTAATCTCTTACACTGTTTCAAATATCCACTTTGCAAATAGGACAGCAAAGAAAAACATCCCATTAAAAAAAAGCCTGGGTATTTTAGTGACCTGCAAAGTCAATGAGGTAACAGGATGATAACACAGCTGAAACAGTTAAAGTTACATCTTCGACTATATTAGGAGAAGAAGGCCACAGTCAGGTTGCATTCTGCCATTATTGGAGGAAATTGTGAGTATTTTGTTCAGTTCTGAGCATCACATTTTGGAAGAACATTGACAAGATAGAGAGCATCCAGATGATACTCTCCAGGGTGTTGAAGAGAGAGGATCATGAAATCATGACGTACAATGATCAGATACAGGAACTGAAGATGTTTAGCTTGAGGAGAAGCCCTAATGGAACATAATAGCTATCCTTCAACTTTCTGAAGAGTTGTCATTCAGCAGGAGGCCCAAATTAAAGGAAATAACATTTGTAAAAACTGCCTGGCATAACATAGGCACTATATAAAAACTTATTCCCTTCTCCTTTTTCCTAGACTTCTTCTTGTCCCCAGGGGGCAAAAATAGGAACAAGGCATAGAAGGTAAAAAGTGGTAAATGGGAGATGAAATTTCCCTCAAACCTGGCTGTCCAAAAGTGGAATGGGTTCCCTTTTTGAGTTCTTCATGCCAAGAATGACCACTTGTTGGGGAGTGTGTAAAATGAATAATGCTTGTGCAGGTTGGTACAGGTCAGATTAGACAGTTGCTAAGATCTCTCCCATTGCTGGGCTTTCTGTGAGAGATCTAAGGATCTCTGTCCTAAACGCCCAGTCTGCCACTTCTCTCTGATTCCCAGCCTTGTTTTTTCCCCTACTTGAGCCTTTGCTCCTTCTTTTCCATTTGTAGTCTTTAGGAGGTAGATAAAGGTATGGCTGGACCTGGAAGCTGCAGTGCTTGCATCAGTGTCTGAACAATCTGCTCTCGCTGCTGGCAGAGGGTGGCTTGGTTCGACACACAGTCCTCCGTGAGGCTCGGGAGGCACAGCTGAAGGAGCTCTCTGACACTGTACCGAGGGTGACTGCCTGTTTTTTCTTCTATATTGTCTATGGAAAGCAAATGAGAGAGAGGTGGAAGAGAAAGCCTAATGACAAACTCCTAATGCATTATTATAGGAGATTGAGAAGGAAAAGCAACTGACCAGATTTACTTTGTCCTGCTTGCACGAAAGGGTAGTTGAGAAGTTTACCAATTCGCTGAAGAACAATTGGAAAGCCTCTCATGCCATCAGAGTTCAGGAGAACAAAGTTGAGCTTTTGACCTAGGAGCAGATGAAGATGAGGGAACATGGTGAGGTTAGATGCTTCTAGAAATTAAAATTTCAGTGCCATATCCCTGTTACATTTACTTTTTGATTTTCTCTCCTCTAGGGAAGATGAGGCTGTACATTATTTCCTCTTTCTTTGCTGTGGAACCTCAACTGCTAAACCCTCCTTTTGTGACCCATAATGAAAGCCATGCTGGCTTTGTGCCTACAGACCAGCAATGACAGACAATAAATAGTAGCCCTGGAAACCTTCTAAATTCCTCTTAATTGTGGCCACTAGTTACTATAGCACTATGCCATCAACAGTAATCCTGAGAGGTTTGCTGGGCTTGAATATAAACCCTTATGCTGTCATGTCTCACCTCTTCTGTATTCCCACCATCATACCTGGCACACTGCTAGAGATGTAACAGATGTTTAAAAATGACTCACTGATACAAGGCTATTATTGCTAAAAACTGCTGCAGCCTAGACAGAGTTCACAAAATTTCACTTCCCCTTTACAAAATAAAATACCAGTAGCCTAGTAGGGTGGCTGGTGGGGAGAAGTATCTATTTAATGTGGTAGTAATAATGCTAAAATAAACAATTCTCAACAAAACAAAATGAAATGAAAATCAAACGGTATTTTAAGCAAAAGGTCAGAAATGACCTGGTAGATGAGCAGGGACAGTTTTGCTCAGAGGCAGCAGCTCTTCACTTCACAACTCATTTCCATTCCCCTTACTCTGTATCTCTGAGGATGAACAAGTTATTTTTCACTAGTCAAGGTTCTACTAACACGTGGAGCATATTGATGAGATGGGTTTGGCTGGATTACAGCTTAGCTTAGTTTTCTTCTATCCTCAAGCTCCCTAATCCTTCCTCAGTTCACCCTGGAGCAACATTCCTTCTCAGTTTCCTTTCCTTACAACTCTCAAGTTCAAAGTCTTTTAATGAAAAGAAATCTAATAAAATTTAAGGCAATGTCTGACTACTATCTTTTCTCTTGGAAAAAAAAACACATTTCTTTCACAAAATCTTTCCTAAATTAGAGAGGACTCTACAAAGGTGATTAAGAAGTCTACTTGTTTAGAATCACATAAATAAAAGTGTTTATTTAGACATCAGGTTTTTCAATGAGGTCATTCTTAACTATACAATTAGTTTGGTCTTTTTTTGTGTGTGAGGGGAAAGGCAGGGCAATTGGGTTTAAATAAATTGCCCAAGGTCACACAGCTAGTAAGTATCAAGTGTCTGAGGCCTGATTTGAACTCAGGTCCTCCTGATTCCAGGGCTGGTGCTCCATACACCTAGCTACCTCTATACAATTAGTTTGGACTACAGAGATAAAGAAGTATTAAGAAGAAGGGGCAATTCTTTTTCCCTCCTGCTTTCAGAGCATCCAATTTTTCTCCCTATAGAACAGAGGAGAGGACATTTATTTCAGTAGAAGCCAAATGGACAAAGTAAAAAGCTTCCTCACCTCGGCTCTCAAGGCTGCTGTGCAGACGTCGTTCAGCTGTTTCCAGAAGCTGCTTACAAGTTTTCCACAGTTGGCACTGGGTGCAGGCTAGGTCAAATGCAGCCATAGCTGGGGGGCTGAGGCCTTCTAGAATGTCCTTCAAGGGAGCAGTGGGTTCCATTTGCATGTTGCTTATCCAGAAATCCTCCTGCAGGATGGGGATGGGGTCTCTAGAGATGCTAAGCAGTTTGTCAGTCACATCAGAAATAGAGTAAAATACCATACCTGGAAAGAGAGTAGTAAAATAAAAAATACAGGAGATTAAAATGAGCATCATTCAACCAATTAAAAGGCATGTGGTAAGGACCTACTATGAACAAGGCACCATGTTAGGGACACAAAGACAAAAAAGGAACAGTCTTTATCTTTAATTCTACTAAGGAGAAACAACATGTACAAATATAAGAACATACAGATATTAAGTATAAGGCAGTTTCCTTTTCTGAGGCAAAAGGTACTAAGAGCTGGGGAGGGGGAGATGAAGAAAGGACTCAGATATGAGGCTGTGCTTGAGCTGAACTTGAAAAGGAGCTGGGGATTCTAGAAGGCAAAGGAGGGAAGGGAGAGCACTCCAGGCACGAGGGCATACTCCTGCCTAACAAAACCCAGCCATGCAAAGACAGGGAGACAACTTTTGAAATACTGTATGGGAGGAAGAGCAAGGAGGACAGTGTGGCTAGAACATAAGAACATGTGAAGGAGAGAATTGTGGATTAAGACAGGTAAGGTAGATTAGAGTCAGGTTGTGAAGTCAAGGGTAGGAAGTGCCTACTTTCTCAGAAAGCAAGTGACACCGTTAAACCTGTGGCTTAGGGCTAATGCTCTAGTGCAGTGGTTCTCAACCTTCCTAATACCACAACCCTTTAATATAGTTCCTCATGTTGTGGTGACCCCCAAACATAAAATTATTTTTGTTGCTACTTCATAACTGTAACTTTGCTACTGTTATGAATCATAATGTAAATATCTGATATGCAGGATGTATTTTCATTGTTACAAATTGAGCATAACCCACAGATTGAGAACCACTGCTCTAGTGGCTGCGTGTGTGTGTGTGTGTGTGTGTGTGTGTGTGTGTGTGCGTGTTTGGGGTGGGAGTGGGGGTGGCGGCCAGGGCATGCCAAGACTTGAGGAAGGTCAACCAATTAGGAGGCAACTTCAACAGTTCAGGTCAGATGTATCAAACACTGTGCAGTCAACAACACGCCTAAGGTGCAGCCCAACCAACTGGGAAATATTTAACAAAATAAATTAAAGTACAAAAGGACACAGATGTCAATGTTTTCTAAATCAGTATGTGGCCTCCATGTACAGTTCAGTTGTCCCATTTCTTTTTTAGCTTAACACCAATGGTCTAGGTGAGAGTCAATGAGGGCCTAAACTAGGGTGGTAGTCATATATATGAATGAGAGACATGTGATGATTCTCATTACAACTGTTATCATTATTGTTATTAACAAAGTTATTGGGGGGGCAGAGTTAGGATGGCAGCATAGAAGCAGGAAAACTCCAGGAGCTCCCCTCATAACCACCTCAAATACCTATAAAATATGACTCTAAACAAATTTTAGAGCTTCAGAACCCACAAAATGACAGAGAAACAAGGTTCTCTCTGAAGGCAGCCCAGCAAGCAGACAGGAAGGGCTCATCACAAGGCACTGAGAGCCAAAACCAGCCCAGCCTGAAACCGCAACTGGAACTGCAGGGCGGCCAGGACAAGCCACAGCTGGAGCACTAAGGAGATTGGATCACCAGCAGCTGTGGCAATTTCCAGAATTATCAACCCATAAGAGCCAAGGACAAAGTGGAAGGTCAGTGGAACTCAGCTAAATTTGGGGGAGAGAATTTGCCGGATGGAAAAACAATCTCAAAAGCTCACTGAAGAGAATAATTCCTTCAGAATTAGAGTGGAGCAAATGGAAGCAAATGACTTTATGAGAAATCAAGATAGTATTAAACAGATTCAAACAAATGAAAAAATAGAAGGCAATGTGAAATATCTCCTTGAAAAAACCACTGACCTGGAAAACAGATCCAGGAGAGACAATTTAAAAATTATTGGACTACCTGAAAGCCATGATCAAAAAAAGAACCTAGAAAGCATCCATCAAGAAATTCTCAAGGAACACTGGCCTGATATTTTAGAACCAGCGGGCAAAATAGAACTTGAAAGAATTCACCCATCACCTCTTGAAAAAGATGCCAAAAAGAAAACTCCTAGGAATGTTACAGCCAGGTTCCGGAGTCCTCAGATCAAGGAGAAAATATTAAAAGCTGTCAAGAAGAAACAATTTGAATATCGTGGAAACACAGTCAGGATAACCCAGGATCTAGCAGCTTCTACATTAAGGGATCAAAGGGCCTGGAAGATGATATTCCAGAGATCAAGGGAGCTAGGATTAAAACCAAGAATCACCTACCTAGCAAAACTGAGTATAATGTGCCAGGGGAAAATATGGACATTCAATGAGGTGGAGGACTTCCAAGCATTCTTGATGAAAAAACCAGAACTGAATAGAAAATTTGACATTCAAATACAAGAAGCATGAGAAGGTAAACATGGAAAAGAAATCATAAGGAACTTATGAAAGTTGAACTATTTACATGCCAATATGTAAAAGTGATAATTGTAACTTATGAAACTTTTCTCAGTATGAGGATGGGTGATGGGAATATAAATGTGTATATAATATATATATATATA
>JAQQSV010015989.1:0-11946 GCA_028646515.1 Pseudochirops corinnae | reverse complement strand
GGGCACAAATCCTGTACTATCAGTTGTTGAGCTAAAAATGGACTTTTAGGGCAGAGACGTTGGAAGACCTTGTAGATCGTTTTAGTCTTTTTCATTTTGTGTATGAGGAAACTGAGATAGAGGGATTGGTACAGGATCTCAGAGTTGGAAGGGAAAAACTTGTACTTGAACATGAAAAACCTCCCTCTGCTGGCTCCCTCCTCTAACAAGGAATCAAATGACTTTTGCTTGGAGACTTTGGTGGGGAAAGAGATTGCTTCTGCTCTCCTTTTGTATGACACTGTCAGGAATTTCCCAGTTTCCCTCCTGTTGAGCTTAAATCCCCCTCCCTGAAACTCCCACCCAATGCTTATAGCTCTTCCCTCTGGGCCCAGGCAGAACAAGGCTAATACTTTTTCTATACCCAAACCAACAGCTTTCATACCCCTCTCCTCACCTCCCAGCTCCCCATCCCCAAAACTTTTTCTTTCCCAGATAGAACAGCCCCAGCTCCCTTGACTGAATTTCCTAGGATGAAGCCAAGGCTCTTCTCTGTCTTAGATTCCTTCCTCTGGACACTCTCCAGGTTGTTAACATCCTTTCTAAATTGGAGAGGTCAAAACCGAACACAATGTTCTTGATGGCGTCTGACCAGGACACAGTACAAGTGCAGGGGCACCATCATCATCAGTCACATTGAATTTACAATTCTCTAAAAACCTCCACTTTTTCAGATGAGCAGCCATCTATGCCTCCTCCATCTTAAAGACGTAAAATTGATTTTTGTAAGATTTTACATTTCTACCTATTAAATTTTATCTTGTTATATTTAGCTTAATATTCTAGCCAAAGGGTTCTTAACCTGGGGTCCAAGAATAGATAACAACAACAACAACAACAACAACAACAATAACAACAATAATAATATTACACACTTGTATAGCACTTTAATGTTTGCAAGCACTTTGCAAGGATTACCTCATTTGATTCTCACAACAACCCTGGAAGATAGGTGCTATTATTATCTTTATTTTACTGATGAAGAAACTGAGTTAGCAAGAGGTCAAATGACTTGCCCAGGGTCACACAGCTAAGGAGTGTCTGATGTTGATTCAAAATTAGGTCTTCCTAACTCCAAGCCTAGTGTTCTACCTAACTTACTTAGATTTCATGGGATCTGTGAATTTGGACGGAGAAAATTACATACATCTTTATTTGTCACTAAACTTTAACTGAAATTTATTATTTCCTTCTATTATTTAAAAACTTCATTCTGAGAAGAGGTCCATAGACCTCAGCAGATTGTGAAAGGGATTCATGACACAAAAAACCTTATGAACCTATAAGGACACAAGATTTATAGGGAGACAGACTACCCTGTTATCTATGTCAATTGTAAGGTCAAATGCAAAGGGCTGATCTGTTCTTCCCTGATATACCAACTGTAGGGACAAAGACCCTCAGAGACAATGCCAGGATACAGGATAAAGAAGTGCCCACTGGCAGTATAAGGGTAGATTTCTTAGGTAAATTAGGTGGTTTAGGGGAGTTTACTCATGAGATCCAGTCCGTAGTAGCAGGAGGACAGAATGGTGGATCCCCATATCAACTCCAAGTCAGGCCAGCTATCATGGAGAAACAGAACAAAGGCATATTGCCAGGGATGGCTCAGGGTCACATGTGACCTTTTCCATGACATAGTTGGAATGGAGAATAACTGGTTGGTGACCTGGTACTGTAGTGTTAGTAAGCAGTAGAAGTTGGGTTGGCTTATGTGCTATCCACCAGAAAGTCCTCTAACCAGCACTTGTACGTGCATTGGTGGGGTGTTTTTCCTCATTGTGATGATCTCAAGGCAGTGTCAGGTCATAAAGGGCCTTCTGAATCATTAGAGAAGGATTGATGCTGAATCATTGAGTTAGGTTCAGCATGTTTTTGGTATTAAGTATATTTCATTATATTCTAAAATTTAGGATACAGAGATGTCAAACGTGTGACCTACAGGCTGCATGAGGTCCACAATCCTCAGTCACAGTTGGACACACTGCACCTTGACTCCAACATAATGATGTCATTTGGATCCTCTTTGAGAATGAAAGACAGCAACCAATCAGCCAACCAACCAACGATTATTATCGTTGAGTCATTTCAGTTGTGTCTGACTCTCTGTGACCCCATTTAGGGTTTTCTTGGCAGAGATACTGGAGTGGTTTGCCATTTCTTTCTCCAGCTTGTTTTACAGGTGAGGAAACTGAAGCAAACAGGGTTGAGTGACTTGCCCAGGGTCACGTAGCTAGGAAGTGTCTGAGGCCAGATTTGAACTCAGGAGGATGAGTCTTTCCACCATTCTGACCTCTATCCACTGAGCCACCTACCTGCCCAGAACCCTCCTGAGGTGAGGTCCTAATCAGGTTAAAATGACATGGGGAAATAAAAAAACAAAAATGTAATAAACATGGATAAGGTTAACATGTTTTCTAAGTCAGTATGTGGCCTACAGAGATGCTTATGTAGAGTTTGGTGGCCCCCATTTCTATTTGAATTCGACGCTGCTGTTCTAAATGATTTGTACACTGGTGATTCACATGTAGAATACATCACATATACTATTTAGGTGATATTAGACCACCATATGCCAGGGGTTTGTATCCTTTTAAAACAGTGGTTTTCAATCTGTGGGTTATGTTCAATTTGTAACAATGAAAATATGTCCTGCATATCAGATATTTACTTTATGATTTATCACAGTAGCAAAATTACAGTTATGAAGTAGCAATGAAAATAATTTGATGGTTGGGGGTCATCACAGCACGAGGAACTGTATTAAAGGGTCACGGCATTAGGAAGGCTGAGAACCACTGTTCTAAAAGATGTATATAATTCCACCTTCTTTGTGGTCCTATTGGAGATGGAGGTTAATTGCTACTGACTTGGTGTACATATGGTACATGTTGAGGGCAGATATATTGGCAAGATGTTGGATTTCCAGTGGCACACAGGGCAGTTGCCTCTGATCCCTGACTCCTTACCAATTTACAAACTTACAAACTCAATGCCAAATGAACTGGTGCCAACCCATGTTCCCTTACATAGGAGTACATGCTCTCTCCCTTCCCAGGTAAAAAGTTGAGAGTATCATGCAGTTAGTGGCTAACCGATCTCTTCTTCTCCATCTCCCCATCCAACAGCCCTTCTATCCCAAACACTAAAAGTCAGTAGCAATCAACCTCTATCCCCAATAGGACAAAAATAAGGTAGAATTATATATGTCTCTTAAAAGGATATAAACCCCTGGCATATGGGGGTCTAGTGTTGCATAAATAGTATATGTGATTCACTCCCTCTTGACTCCAAGTGTTGATTAATCCAAACACTTTACTTCCCAACCATGATGGACTCAGAGCATTTACTATACTTATGATTGGGATTGTTGAATTCAAAATGAGATCAGACAATATCTTTAGATCCTTACTGTATTTGTCACTAGCCTTATATCTTCCTTGGTGGTCTGCAGCTCTCCTTTGATTTTAATCATACTCTGAGTCTTGTCATGCACCTGAAAAAAGCCCTTGATTTGAGATAAGAAAATTACAAATGAATCATCCCCCAAGGATTTTTAGGCTTTCATTCTCTCATCTGCATCTAAGTTTCAAGAACAGGGTTTGGAAACACTTTCTTATGTTATCAGTATACTTATCTGTCCATCTGTTCATGTTTTCCATAGCGTCAGCCACCATTGAATTGTTGTGTTTATGAGTCATATCAAGCATACCCCAAAACCTTTTACAAAGTGCTTAATGTAAATTATCTCTTTTGATCCCCTTTATCTTATGAGGCAAATTGTTCAAATATTATTAATCCAGTTTGAGGATGAGAACATCGAGTCTCTGACAGCTTCAATGCTTTGTTCAAGGTTGCACCCTCGGTAAGGGCCAGTGCGGAGATGAGAATATACATAGATATTGACCCTAATTCCAGGGATCCTCCTGCTATATAGTACTATTTCCTTACATATTACATTTATAATGTTTAAGACTAGATGAAATTCCCACCAGACACTTACCAGTGAAATCAGTTCCCGAAGTAAGACCTAATAGAATATTCATCCTATTAAAAACAAATCCTCACATCGTCCACACTCTCTCGTAGACTGAGAGAAATAAAGAACGTTGGTGATTCTGAGCTAAACAGCTAGAATTTAGAATGTTTTCTAAAGTTGGATTCTGACCGGCAGCATTGTCTCCCCTCTGCAAGCATCATGAGAAACAGATGTGTTGTGGGATGGGGGTGGGTGACTTTTGCCTGCTCAGGCCAAAGACTAGATGAGAGATAAGTACGGTGGTGTGGAAAGAGCATTTGGACAGGAGTGAAGAGACCTAGATTTCAAACTCTGCTCAGTCAATAACTAGCTGGGTGATCTTGGGCAAATTGCCTCCTGTCTGTGGGCTTCCTTCTCTCATCTGTAAACTGAGTGAAGCAGACCAGATGATTTCAGCCCTTTCCATCTCCCACATTCTAGGAATCTATGAACCTGAGACATTTCAGGAGGAGAAATTTCCATTACTCAAGGTGAGAAAGAATTATAGGGGATGAAAGAGTCATCATGGTGAAAATGACACTTTTCTCAAGGCAAATTTGGCATTTTTAAGAGCTCATTCTCAAATTAAGTCTTCAATTTTCTTAGATGACTCTGTCTCGTGTAGATTCTTTGTTCCAAAGTAAGGATGGAAGGGCTCTTCTCCACATTATAATATTCTCCTCCATTTAACAAGTATGCAGTTTGGGTTGCAAAAGGACATTTAGAGTGACAGAATTCACAAATTCACAAAGGCATGGAGTACCAATGCCCCTCACCTCTAAAGATTCCCTAGGCACAAGACAGAAGGCAACTGGCAAAGCTACTTCAATAATAACAAAGATAACTATAGTTATAAAACATCCACTGGGTGCTGTGTGCTTTACATATGTCATCTCCTCTAATCTTCACAACAATCCTGAGAGTTAGGTGCTATTGTCATTCCCATTGAACAGTTGAAGAAACTGATTGTACTCTTGGCAGCAGCAGAGCTGAAAATTGTGTTAATTCACAACAGGAGTAGATAAGACAGAAAGACTTGGGATGGCTATGGGGTGCAATGAATAGAGCACCGGCCCTGGAGTCAGGAGGACCTGAGTTCAAATCTGAACTCAGACACTTGACACGCTTACTAGCCTTGTGACCTTGGGCAACTCACTTAACCCCAATTACCCTGCCCTCTCCCCTCCAAAAAGCAAAACCAAAAGCAAACAAGACAGAAAGACTTTATGAAGGTAACATTCAGAAAGTTTTATGATAAATCTTTGAGAAGCTATTGGCAATAAGACTAATAATAATCATTTTTGTACAAGCTGTAGCATGGTTTTTTGCAGGGAGATTCAAATAATTGACCAACAGACCTAACTCATTTCTAAACCACCCCAGCTCATGATTCTATAAAGGAGGGACCTTCATGTGGTTTGCTCAAGGTCCCTGGATACTGTGACAGTGTTGGCTGTTTATCCTGCCATTAAACAGGTCAATCTGTCTCGTCTCAAAGTCTTTTGACTTACTTCTTGCTGGGCAATTTTGGGCCTTCCTCGTAGGACAGTTACTTCCATATGCACCTTTTCTTTTCCTTGGTTCATCTCTGATGCTTGCTCAATGTAGGTGGCCAGTATTTCTCTCTCATTCATCAGCTCTTTTATATCTTCTTCGCTTTGTGAGAGCTGTGCCCCAGGGGGAAAACAGTCCCATACAATTTTAGCAAAATGTTTTAAAAATCTAGTTAGCAGTACAGCGATGTCTGATGCTTTTCCAAGTTAGCCCTGGCCTAATGTACCTTAAGTGTTCTCTATTACTTGTCGAAATGGCTCTAGGGCTCCAAGGACAGTCCTAGGGATGAGCCTAGGGTTTGCTGTGCTCAGCAAACAAGGTGTAGACAAGAGCGTCTTCTAGGAGGCAGAATAGTTGAGACCTAAGTTCTGGTCTTGACTCTGCTACTACCTAGATGTGTTGCCTCAGACCAGTCACTTCTCTTTGAATCTGCATTTCCTCTTTTGTAAAATGACAGGGTTGGACTTCTATGGTCCCCTCCTCCTCTGACATTCTTTGGTTCATTCCGAGCCCTGACCGCTCGGAGCTGACTACGTGACAACCTTTGTGGAGAACTGACAGGAGGTCCATTGGAGTCACCACCATTTCCTTTCCCTGATCCATGTCTGGTCATAGAAAACCAGACTGTGGATTGGAAGCTTTCTCGGTGAGACTTGGTCAGGACAGTGTAATGCCTTAGGAGGTGCTTTGGTCATGGTTTGGATGAGGCCTCTTTTCCATAGGGATGCATCTACCACATCAACTAGATGTTCCTGTCTCCAGGTTGTGGGTGCATGCTGCAGATGTGTGCTCAAGATCTCTTCTAAGCTGTACACTACAGTCTAGGTTGTCCTCTTAAAAGGCAAGACATAATAATGATTTTGTTGCTGTTCAGTTGTGTGACTCTCCATGATCTCGCAGGCCCTATTGTCCACAGTGTTTTCTTGGCAAAGATACTGGGGTGGTTTCTGCTATTTCCTTCTCCAGCCAATTAAGACAAACAGAGGTTAAGTGACTTACCCAAGGTCACAAAGTTAGTAAGTATCTGAGGTCAGATTTGAGCTCAGGTCCTTCTGACTCCAGGTCTGATGCTTTATCCATTGGTCCACCTACCTGCCATAACAAAAGCAATCATAGCATTTTTATAGCACCTACTGTGTGTAAGGAAGGCACTTTATCATATTTGATCTTCACAACAACCTGGGAGGTAGAGGATATTATTATCTCTATTTCGTGGTTGCAGAGACTCAGGCAGACAGAGGTTAAGTGACTTGTCCAGGGTCACATGGCTAGTAGGTGTCTAAAGACTAATTTGAACTCAGGTCTTGCTGGCTTTTGGCCCAGTGCTCTAGCCATTGTGCCACCTAGCTAATCTCTCTGTAGAAATAACAGAGACAACAGATTCAGAGTTATAAGTGACCTCAGTGGCCAGCCAATCCAAGTCCCACATTTGACAGATGAGAAAACTGAGACCTGGAGAGGTCGTGTGATTTGTCTAAGGTCACATAAATTTTAGAGGCAGGATTCAAACCCAAGACTTTTGATTATAGAGTCAATGATCTTTCTACTGTATTCTGATTACATTGCCCTAACATAATTACGGAGGATGGAAAATTTCTGAAAGGTCCTAGCCTCTCCAGTATTCTGGGCAGAATCCAGCCAACACCCATTAAAGAAGACCCATGACGGTCTCCCCTTTTCTTAATATTCCCCTTCCCTTCCTGCTATGCTGTACCTCAAGGCTCTCCCTGCAGTATATTCCCCTCCTCCAGGATCTTTGGCTCCATCCCAGCATCTCTCTAAGAGTTTCTCTCCTCCTGGTAGTTTTCTTTCTCTTGCTCGGCACATGTGGAGATTGTCAGAGCTGGTTCAGCTCACCTTCTTTCCTGAGTAGGTCTTCGCTGAGTGATTCAAATTCCTCTGGCA
This sequence comes from Pseudochirops corinnae, assembly GCA_028646515.1. Classification (NCBI taxonomy): domain Eukaryota; kingdom Metazoa; phylum Chordata; class Mammalia; order Diprotodontia; family Pseudocheiridae; genus Pseudochirops; species Pseudochirops corinnae. The sequence goes on along the minus strand of JAQQSV010015989.1, from coordinate 4,430 downwards.
AAGCTACAGGGGAGAAAAACAGAACAGATTCCCTCCCCCTCTGTCATACTTATTCTTCACCCCAAGGGTCAGAGGATGACACCTTCCTCCCCTCCTTAGAAATGCCTGCCTGTCTTCAACCTTGGAACCCTAAATAGATACAAGGCCTACTCCAAACGTCTGCCTGGGTGTCTATAAGCCCGGTGTAATCCTTAATGACATTACCTAATGAGTCTTCCCTTCCCTAATGCTGTCCATTAAGACTCTACAGGCCTGGCTGAAGGGACCCCAAGTCAACACCAATAAACAATAGTAGAGGTGGAATAGCATTTGATTAGCAGGGCCCCCAGTCTTCTTGTTTAACAAGCTGACAGATGGGGGAGGAAGCTGGTTTCAGTCATGAAATAAGACCTCAGCCCAAAGGGAAGCAATAGAGAGTAGCAGAGAGAAAGGGAAGAAGAAGAAGAGGGAGACAGGAGAAAGGCAGGAGGACACAGCTCAGACGGCCCATAGATGGAGAGACAGAGGCAAGAGCAGACGGAAAAGGCCAAAAGTAGGTTCTTTCTCAGCGTGGGTACGAAGGAAACAGGCATTAAAGATGCTGGGTTTGTCCTAAAGGTTCAGAATACAGTGAGGGAAAAGGCTAGCATTCCTGCCAGGCCAGGCATTTCCCAGGCAGATGAGATGGTGAGGGACCAAACCTCCCTCTGAAGCTCCTTCAGGCTCTCGCACAGTAGCTGCCTTTCTCTCTCTGAATCCTGGATTCCCTTTCCTTTGAGATGAATGCTGGACAGGATTTTGTCTCAGGACACTTGGGATGCCTTTAAATCTTCCTTTAACTGATTGATGGCATTTTCATAGAATGTACCCTACAGGGAGACCCAAAGGACAATTGGAAGCCCTGGAGAACCTTCTTCATCGCAGGGAGGAGGTGGAAGGTCAGGGGGCCCAGTTAGCTCAGCGAGGCCACAGGGACCTGATCCAACTTCAGGGTCCTCCCCAGACACTCACACACACACACACACACACACACACACACACACACACACATTTTGGCCCCTTCCCCCCACAAATATACAGAGATACATACATACACACACACACACATAAATACACACATACGCATTCCCCTCCACATATACATACAAACAGATACACAGACACACACACAAGGCAAAGAGACATGTGCAATATACAGACACACAGAAACATATGTACACATATATATCCACCCACACATGTACACACATAGGTATACACAGACAGATGTGCATGTAGACACACACATAGACACAGACACATACACACCAAGACATGGACATATACAGACATACCCACAAAGACACATGCACACACACACATTCCACAGACACACCTTTAAAGACACAAACACACACAGACATACCACACTTATACGTCGATACACACAGACATACATACCCACGCATGTACATGCACACACATCTCTCAGGACATAATTTTGTTAAGGATTAACTGTGCTTACCTTTGAGAATCAAGGTTAATTCTAAAAAAAGTCCTCCCTCCCTCCCTCTGTCCCTCTCCCCTTCTTCCCTTTCTTTCTTCCTTCCTTCCTTCCTTCCTTTCTTCCTTCCTTCCTTCCTTCCTTTCTTCCTTCCTTCCTCCCTCCCTCCTTTCCTCCCTCTCTCCTTCCCTCCCTCCCTCCCTTCCTTTCTTCCTTCCTTCCTTCCTCCATTCCTTCCTTTCTTCCTTCACTCTCTCCTTCCTTCCTTCCTTTCTTTCTTCCTTCACTCCCTCCTTCCTTCCTTCACTGCTATGTAAGTTAGAAATCCCCACTTACTAGGAATGAGCGCTGGGGTGCTGGTGATACATTAGGGAGAACTTCTCATTGAGGAACCTGGTGGACCTTTGGGTTAATTTTCTACTCTGAGATTCTGAGACACCGTGAACTAGTGAGCATTTTACAGGGCTCTGGCATTTTAAAAACTTTCATGCTGCCCATGGTAGGGGTCCCATCTTTCCAGTGGCCTGCCCCTCAGCTCTGCATATCTCTTTTCCGCATTTCTACCTTCTCTTCTTTTTGGTTTAACTGCAGACACACAGACCAAAACAAGAAGTGTTCACTTCTCCTACGTGACCTGATCTGGCTATTCCCTTGGAATCCCTTGCCCCCTCTCCCCAGCCTTCCTCCATCCATGGCTGGTAAAGTCCTCATCTTCTCTTCCCTTCCCTTCCCGAGGCAGCCCAGACCACTGGAGTAGATCATGAAATCATGCAGATTCCCACCCATTTACAAATTTAGAGCATATGACCTTAGATGGGCCCTCTGTACCACTCAACCATCCTCCCACTCTATGCTAACTGATGCCCTTTCTCAGCCTCACTGTCAAATTTAATGGAGCAATAACAGCATTTTCATATTGAACTGTTTTTGAATTCACTGTTTCTACACTCACTGAAATTGGGTTTCTTTGATCAATTGTGCTCAAAATATTTTTTTTTTATTTGTAGGTTTTGAACTTCATATGGGTAAGTGGTCCACTAAGGCGGCTTCTAGCCTCTCTAAGCTCCAAGAGTAGAATTGCTTTAGTTGTTGTGGCTAAATAGAAATTCCTCCCTTGATGGCCAGCCTTCTGAGAGTGAGCCCCTCTAAACTGCTGTAGGCTGATTCACAAATGGTCCAGGGGGGCAGCTAAGTCGCATAGTGTTTATGCATTGACCCTGAAGTCAGGAGGACCTGAGTTCAAATGTGAACTCAGATGCTTCCTAGCTATGTGACCTTAGGCAGTCATTTAACCTATTTGTCTCAGTTTCCTTATCTGTAAAGTGAGCTGGTAAAGGGAATGACAAACCACTCCAGTATCTTTGTCAAGAAAACCCCAAAAGGGGTCACGAAGAATCAGACATGACTGGAAACATGACTAAACTACAACAAAAACAGATATAGAGAGACGAGGTTAGTTCAAAGTTTTTTGTTTGTTTGTTTTTTTAAGTCAGAGCCCTGTAAAATCCTCACCAGCTCACAGTGTCCCACAATCTGAGAGAGGAAAATGACCTCAAAGCTCCCCCAGGTTCCTGAATAAGAAGCTCTCCCTGAAGCATCCTGCTCATTCCAATCTCAACTTGAAGGTTGCTGGTGGTGAGGAAGCCTCCCCAAGGTGTTCTAGTCACCATTTTTGGACTGCTCTACACACCATTTGTTTTATAAACAAAACCATTTGTTTTATAGTGACCTAGAGTCTGTCCCTCTGTGGCTTTCTACCCGCGGCTTGCTCTTCTGCCCTTGGGCCAAGCAGAATAAGTACAGTCATTAAAGTCACATCATGACTTTCCCCATTGTGGCCTCAAGATACATAAAAGGTACAAAGTGGGGGCCAAACAATTTTACATGGATTTTCCAGATGTCAGGGTGCTGTGTCCCTTACTCCCACAATGTGGAAGAGATAACTAAAATCCTTCAGGACAGCTCTTCAAATACTTGAGGGCTGCTGTCCAGTGGCTCCCACAGCTAAGTCTTCTTTTTTTCTCTCTGGGTGATGCTTACCCCATTCCTTCAATCAGGCCTTGTGTGGTATCTCCATCCTTGTTGCCTTTCAATGGCCCGACTCTGGTTTGTCTTTCCTAAAATGAAGGCCTCCAAAACTAAATGCAATATTTCAGATGGGGATTGGCCAGCATACAGTGAAAGAGAAACCACCACCTCCTTTATTTTGGACCCTGGATGTCCATTAACGCAACCTATATGACTACATTAGGTGTTTTAGTTGGCATATCACACCATTGATTCATATTGGCATTGTGGTCCCCTAAAACCCTCAAATCCTTTTCCCTTTCTGATGCTAGTACTTAGAGAAAAGACATATATGAAGGCAATCAGGGTGAGCAAACTGAGGGCATATAGAAGCACAGAATTTTAGAGCTTAAGGAGTCCTTACCAGTGACCTGGCACAATCATCTCATTTTATTAAAGAGGTAGCTGAAGTCTAGAGGTCATATGTGACTCACATACGAGCTAGGTCTAGAATTTAGGTCTCCTGCCCAGTTCTTGTACTTTTTCCATTGGATCTGGAGAGCTGCTAGCTCCCATCAGGTATTGGAATCTGAGTCTTTTTATTAGCACCATTTAACTGTGGAATTTTGGAATGGCTTGGGTTCAAGAGATTTTCCAAAGCAGAATGGATCTCTGTCCCTTCGGATTTTTCTTTCTTTAGGCAGAAATGCTTAAGATTTAATTAATAAATTTGTCTCTGATCAATTCTTTGGCCAGAACGTGGAGTACAGAGTCTTTCTTCCACATCTTTATGCTGTACTGCCTACAGGTTATATTTTAAATTCCTACTAAAATCCATTTTTGTCCATAGCCTTTTAAGTCCATCCTAATTTATATTAGGCTCTGGGCCTATAGATCTATTTCAGTGTGTATGGTATGTATGTATGAACTGTATATAATATCAATAGATTTATATATTACA
>JAQQSV010015988.1:0-11946 GCA_028646515.1 Pseudochirops corinnae | reverse complement strand
AGGTAAAAAAAAAAAAAAAAAAAAGCTCACCAAAAGACTTTTTGGATAGAGGCAAGATTGCAGCATAGAGATAATACTCGACTGAGCTCTCCCAACAATCACCTCCAAACAACTTTAAAATAATGCCTCAAGATGGCTGTGTAGAAGCAGGAGAACTCTGTGGCTCCCACCTGAAATACTGATAAAATATGAATTTAACAAATTTTAGAGCTCCAGAACTCACAAAATGACAGAGAAACAAGGCTACCATTGAAAGCAGCCCAGGAGACTGACTGAAACCACTCATTCCAGCCTGGGAGCTGAGCCCAGCCTCATGAGGTTTCAGCACCAGGCCATCCAGGAGAAGCCCCAGCTGGGCCTGTCAGGAGAGTGGATCACCAGAAGCTGTGGTGGTTTCCAGAATTATCAAAGCATAAGAGGCAAGGAGAAAGGGAAAACGTCAGTGTAACTAGGATAAATTTGGGGGAGGAGGTCTGGCTGACTGCCTCCAAAGTTAGAAGCAGTCTGAAGTAGCAGCCCTGCAGCCACCTCCACATGGCTGCTTCAGAGCTCACAGCCTGCAGATTGCAGGTGGGCCAAGCAATCATTGAGACGCTAAATGCTCTTGCCTTGAGTTGCTTGGATTTAGATTGTGGTGTTGGGTGGTGGTCCTGAGCTGCTTTTTCATTGAGCCAAAGCTAGTGGTGGCTTCAGTGCCTATGGCCTCCTAATAGCTCCAGCAGCTGCAAAAATCCCAGGCATTTGGGACAGAGCTCTCCCCTCAGAAAGTAGAGTTCTACTGGGCCCAAAAGTCAAATAATTGCCTGGCAACATGAGCAGGCAAAGGAAGCAAAGAAAGCTAAGCAATCCAAGTTTAGATTCCTTTTTTGGGGCCAAAAAGGATCAAAGTATGGAACAGAAGGAACACAATACAGTCAGAACCCCCACACCAAAAGCTTTGAAGAAAAATGTAGGTTGGTTACAAGCCATAGAGGAGTTTAAGAAGGATTGTAAAAACCAAATAAGAGAAGTGGAGGAAAAATTGGGGAGATAAATGGGAATGATGCAAGAAAATCATGATAAGAGAATCAACAACCAGACTGAAGAAAATAAGACCCTAAAAAGTAGACTAACTCAAATGACAAAAAGAGGCCCAAAAAGTCAATGAGGAGTTGAATGCCTTAAAAAGTCGAATTTTCCAGATGGAAAAAGAATCTCAAAAGCTTACTGAAGGGGATAATTCCTTCAGAGTTAGAGTGGAGCAAATGGAAGCAAGTGACTTTATGAGAAATCAAGATACTATGAAACAGAATCAAACAAATGAAAAAATAGAAGGCAATATGAAATATCTCCTTGAAAAAAACACTGACTTGGAAAATAGATCCAGGAGAGATTATTTAAAAATTATTGGACTACCTGAAAGCCATGATCAGAAAAAGAAGATAGAAATCATCCTTCAAGAAATTCTCATGGAAAATTGCCCTGATATTTTAGAACCAGAGGGCATAACAGAACTTGAAAGAATTCACCAATCACCTCTTGTAAAAGATCCCAAAAGAAAACTCCTAGGAATGTCTTAGCCAGGTTCTGGAATTCCCAGATCAAGGAGAAAATATTACAGACTGCCAAGAAGAAACAATTTGAACACTGTGGAAACACAATCAGGATAACCTGGGATCTAGCAGCTTCTATATTAAGGTATAGAAGGTCCTGGAATATGATATTCTGGAGATCAAGGGAGTTAGGATTAAAACCAAGAATCACCTATCCAGCAAAACTGAGTATAATGTTTCAGGGGAAAATATGGTCATTCAATGAGGTGGAGGACTTTCAAGCATTCTTGAGGAAAAAAAACAGAACTGAATAGAAAATGTGACATTCAAACACAAGAAGTATGAGAAGGTAGACATGGAAAAGAAACCATAAGGAACTTACCAAAGTTGAACTATTTACACGTCAACATGGAAAAATGATAATTGTAGCTTTTGAAACTTTTCTCAGTATAAACACAGGTGAAGTCAATATAAATGTATGTATGTATGTTTATACATACACACACACATATGTCTACATAGGAGGGTATATATGCATATGAATACTTTTTTGCGTGTGTGTGTGTGTATATATGTGTACATAGAGAGAGGGCACAGGATCCAATGAATAGGAAGGGATGATTTTTTAAAAGGTGAAATTAAGAGGTGGGAGAGGAATGGAATGATAGGAGACAGGGAGAGATAGAATGGGGTCAATCATTTCATATACAAGAGGCAAGGAAAAACTGTTACAATGGAGGGGAAGAACAGGAAAGTTAAAAGGGAATGAGTCAACCTTACTCTCATTTAATTTGGCTTAGGAGGGAATGACATACACTCTAAATTGGGTATTTTGCCCTGCAGGGAAATAGGGGTAAAGGGATGAGAGGAGGAATTATGGAGGGGAGGGCTGGTTGTGAGTGAGGGTTGTTAAAAGCACACACTTCTCTAAAGAGACAGGGACAAAGTAGAGAATAGAACAAGGGGAGAGTCACATAGAAAGCAGGGAAATATAGTCAGTGTTACACAATATGTCCATAGTGGAGATGTTCTGTGTAACTACACATGTAAGACCTGTATTGAATTTCTTGTCTTTCCAGTGGGGGTGGGTGACAAGGGAGGAAGGGAAAAACATCTAGAATTTAAAGTTCTAAAATCATATGTTAAAATATGTTTTATCATTGTTGGTGTTATTGTTGTTATTATTATTAATATTATTTTAATATTATATATTATTATTATTATTATTATTATTTACATGTAACTGAGTTCTCCACTCATGGGACACACTAAGTTACAAATCTATTACTTATTCAGTCATTAATCACCAAATACAATCATTTAGTCAATCCATCATTCAATCAACTTAATCATTCAATCATTCTTCATCACTCACTATTCCATCATCAAAAAATACATAGACCCTCCACCCCTAGGTCACTAGTAAACTACAATTTCTCAGTCAGTACATAGTATCCAAGTAAAGTCTTCTTTCAGGTTGACTCAGGGTGGTCTCTCAGATTCCCTGTATCCCCTTCCACGGTCCCAGATCCTACCTGGATTCCCAAAACTGTCACTTGGGTTCAAATGCAGACAGCTCCCAGGTCCCTGTCCAGCTCTCCAAGCACTTTCTGATCCATGCTTAAACTCACAGCATCCAGTCTGGCCCAAATCCCTCACAGTCTCTTTTCCTGGGAAGTTAAGGCTTAACAAAGACACAAGCAGGCTCATGCAAAGTACCAGCATCACAGTCATGCTTCCTCATTCTTTGGCAGCTCTGGCTGTCCCTTGGACTCAGCAAAAGTTTCAGCTGGTTCCTGGAATCGAAATTACTCCTTCCAGGTTTTCAAAATAAATATCATTCTCTCATCATTCTTTCCAGCCTGGGAAAGAGAGACTTTCCTCTTTGGCCTCCTCTTCAGCCTCCCTGATGGCAGCAGCTTCTGCCTCCACAAAGCCTGCTCCAAGAAGATCTGATTTTCCCTCTCTAGGGCTTTTCCTTATATACAGTATTGCCCCTCCCTGTTCAGCCCCTTATTGTTACATCTACAACAGGGTGTCACACCTTCTGTTTCTCTAACAGAGGCTTGATAAATTACTAAGTGCTAAGTACCTGTTATTTTGCCAGTACAAAGGGATCTTCAAATTCAAATTATATTGCCATTACAACTCTCCATGGTGGCATGCAATCTGGAAATGCTTTCACATTAGACATTAGTCAGGGTATAAAAAAGGATTATACCCAATGGAATGAACAATGAGAAAGAGGGAAAATGAACAAATAAGGAAAAGAAATAGCAGGTAGTTTGCATCAATCTTCATTCAAACTCTGTAGTTCTTTCTCTGAATGTAGACATCCTTTTCCATCAGGAGTCTTTTGGAGTTGTCTTATAACCTTGCATTGCTGAGAAGAGCCCAGTCTATCAAAGTTGGGCATCACACATATGTTGTGTCAGTAATTGTGTACAAATTTCTCCTGGTTCTCCTAGGCTTTCTTAACCCAAATTTGTACTGTTGACACATTTAGCTGTTACAGCGAAATTGCCTTAGAATCTTTCACCTGCACCTCTATCATACTATAACCAGAAAGATTTCTTTAAAGGGACCTGTAGTTTGAATTAAGACTGGGAAAGAGAAACTTGTGGTTTGTAGTTAGCAGTCACCCTTCCCACCTCCCCACTCCTCTAGCTTCCATAAATGGAAAGCTAACCTAAGAAGATTATGCTTTTCAACTTAATACTTAACCTCCAGCTCAAGAGGAAAAAAAGAAGCTTATCCACTAAGACTGGAAAGAGTGGACCAATAGTCAACCACTACCCCTTTTTACAGGAACCAGAAAGGGGGAATTTAGCCTTTAAAAAGAGTCTTACAATCCCATTATAATCCCATAATTATTTCATTTCTACAATCATATATGTCTTACTCTAAATTATCTGCTGGTAACTGAGAAAGTTTCATCTATCTATTCCCTAAATCTTTACGTAAAACAGACTTAGGAGAATATCTATGTTAGTTTTACTTAGCTGATAGGGCTAGTTTACTAAAGAAGGGAGTTTAATCTTACAACTGGACCAAAAATAAAAGTAAACAATACTAACTGTTTTAAAGGATATTCCTTTGCACTATTAAATTGACTAATATGATAGAAAAAGAAAATGACAAATGTCAGAGGGGCTCTGGGAAAATTAAGACAATAAAGCATTGTTGGTAGACAGGTGAAATGTTCTCCAGCATTTTTGGAGAAAATTTGGAACTATGCCCAAAATGCCATAAAACTGTACATACTCTTTGACCCAATGATATCACTACTGTGTCTGAATCACAAAGATATACAAAAGGGAAAAGGAACTATGTGTGCAAAAACATTTATAGTTGCTCATGTCATAGTGGCAAGGAAATTGAAATTGAAGAGATGTTCATCAATTGTGGAATGGCTGACCAAGTTGAGGTGTTTGATTGTGATGGAATACTATTGTGCTATGATAAGTGATGATCAGGATTATTGCAAAAAACCTTGAAAGACTTACATGAACCGACTCAAAGTAAAGTGAGCAGAACTAGGAAAACACTGGACCCAGTAACAGCATTGTTGTTAAACTGTAAATGACTTAACTATTCTCAGTAAAACAATGATTCAAGACAATTTCAAAAAACTTACAATAAAAAAAATGATATCCATTGTCAGATAAAGAACTGATGTAGTCTGAATGCAGATACAAACATACTTTTTCACTTCATTTTTCTTTTTTGGTCTGTGTTTTCTTTCACCACATGACTAAAATGGAAACATGTTTTCATGACTATACATGTAAAACTGATATTAAGTAACTTGCCTTCTCAATGAGGATGGAGAGAGTAGAGGAGAGAGGATTTCTAACTCAAAATAACAAAAAGAATGTAAAAATACATAAATATTTTTTTGAAAAAGGGATTTCTCCTTTAGAATAATTTCTTGTTCTTAAGTGAGTCAATATCAGGTAAATGTGTGTAATTCATGTCGCTGGGGAGGCTTAGACTTGGGGATTACTTGTGCTTAGGAGTGCAGAATGGCAACCAGCTAAACTGACCAACATTTACATTAAATCTAACATAAAGATGATGAGTTTCAAAGACTGAAAGGTGATTAGGCCATCTAAGGTGGAGTGGTGAGCAGCTTAGATCAAAATCGGAACAACTCAGAGCTGGAGTGTGATCAGTAGTCAGACTGCACACATCACTTGCCTCTGCCCTAATAGTATGGGAGTTATAGAGAGGCATAGTCTCAAAAAGAAAAAAAAAAGTCAATAATCTTAAGGAAGTATTAGGTAATTTTAATGAACAAAATTACATTTTTTGAAAGCACTGTCAGTAAGTCATATCATACTCTATTTGAGCATCTTTTTCCCCCTGGAAAGTAGTTATAGGTTTCCTCTTTCTAGTTATGTTCTTGCTTTGGAGGATCATGACCAAGAAGAATTTGTCCCAATTTCTGGGAAGTGAGTTTGTGATGCTCTGGAAGTAAAGTTATTTTTTGGCATTTTGTAAAAGATGAATCCATGCTGGCATACAGCTGAGGAGATCTGAAGAATTTAGATATGTTCTTCACTGAGAAAAGAATCCCTCCCCAGTTCTGATGTTCTATAATCTCCTGCTGATAGCATTGCTAACATCAGTCTTTCTGTTGTTGCTTCCTCCAAGTGTTTCTCGCGTAGACAATGTGCTTAACTACATCATTTCATCCACTGCAGACTCTTACCCAGATGGTTCACACTAGTTAGATAGAAAAATTTATGTTCATCTCCTATAGCTGATTTCTCTACTTTCCACATTAGTATATTAATCTGATGTGAGTTTTTAAAATTACAATTGACAATTCTATGAAAATTATCAGAGATGCTGTTTGTCGTTTACAAAGTGTCAGGAGAGAAAAAAATTCTTCCTGTTTACAAACTTCTGTTGGTTAATAAATTGGTCAGTATGCCTTCGATGATAGAGATGCTTGAGTGGCTTTAATTCTTTTTTTTAATTAAGTTATTTATTTCTTTGTTTACATAACTCATTTCCAGAAGATTTTGAGTTACAAATTTTCTCCCCATCTTTCCCCTACCCACTACCCCAAAATAGCAATCCCACTATATAGCCCCTGCCCCAATCTGCTCTCTCCTATGTCCTCCCCCTTCACCCCTCTTACTTTCCAGTAGGGTCTCCCTGCCCCAGTGCCTGTATATCTTAATTGCCAGTTGCCTTTATATTCACACACACACACACATATACATATATACACATACATAAATATTTTTAACATTTGATTATAGAACGTTAAATTCTAGATTCTTTCCCTTCCTCCCAAATCACCCGCCTCCACTGGAAAGACAAGCAATTCAATACAGGTTGTACATGTATAATTACACAGAACATACCCACAGTGGACATATTGTGAAAGACTGATTATATGTCCCTCCTTCCTATCTCACTCCCCCTTGTTCTATTCTCTACCCTGTCCCTGTCCCTTTACAGAAGTGTGTACTTCCAGCAACCTTATCCTCGACCCTACCCTACCCTCCATCATCGCACCTCTCATCCCCATCCCCCCTACTCTCCTGTGTGGCAAGATAGCCAGTTTAGAGTTTATGTCATTCCTCCCCTAAGCCAAATTCAATGAGAGTAAGGTTTACCCTTTCTCTTTTGCCTTTCTGTTCTTCCCCTCCATTGTAACAGTTATCCATAGCCTCTTCTATATGAGATGATTAACCCCATTCTCTTTCTCTCTGTCTACTCTCATTCTAATCCTCTCCCACCTCAAAATTTCACCTTTTCAAGTATCGTCCCTTCCTATTAAACTGATTCTGTGCCCTCTGTGTACACATATATACACATACTCAGATATGTGTTCATAAGCATATATAAACCCTCCTACACAGACATATGTGTGTATATACAAATATATACATTTGTATTCCCTTCACCTAACTTCATACTGAGAAAATTTTCATAAGTTACAATTATAGTTTTTCCATGTTGGCATGTAAATAGTTCAACTTTGATGAGTTCCTTATGATTACTTTTCCATGTTTACATTTTCATGCTTCTTGTACTTGAGTGTCAAATTTTCTTTTCAGTTCTGGTTTTTTCAGCAAGAATGTTTGAAAGTCCTCCACCTCACTGAATGATCATATTTTCCCTTGGAACATTACATTCAATTTTTCTGGGTAGGTGATTCTTGGTTTTAATCCTAGCTCCCTTGATCACTGAAATATCTTATTCCATGCCCTTCGCTCCCTCAATGGAGAAACTGTCAGATCCTGGATTATCATAATTGTATTTCAACAGTATTCAAATTGCTTCCTCTTGGCAGCCTGTAATATTTTCTCCTTGATCTGGGGACTCTGAAATCTGGCTATAACATTCCTAGGAGTTTTCTTTTTGTGATCTTTTTCAAGAGTTGATTGGTCAATTCTTTCAAGTTCTGTTTTGCCCTCTTGTTCTAAAATATCAGGGCAATTTTCTTTGAGAATTTCTTGAAGTATGCTTTCTAAGTTCTTTTTTCGATCATGGCTTTCAGGTAGTCCAATAATTTTTAAATTTTCTCTACTGTATCTTTTTTCTAGGTGAGTGGTTTTTTCAAGGAGATATTTCACATTGCCTTCTATTTTTTTTCATTTGTTTGGATATGTTTAATAATATCTTGATTTCTCATAAAGTCATTTGCTTCAATTTTCTCCACTCCAATTCTGAAGGAATTATTCTCCTCAGTGAACTTTTGAGATTCTTTTTTTCCATCTAGCAAATTCAACTTTTTAAGGCATTCCTCTCCTCATTGGCTTTTTGGGCCTCTTTCGCCATTTGAGTTAATCTATTTTTTAAGGTTTTATTTTCTTCATTCAAGTTGTTGACTTTTTTTCATGATTTTCTTGCATCACTCTCATTTCTCTTCCCAATTTTTCCTCTATTTCTCTTATTTGGTTTTCAAAATCCTTCTTAAGCTGATCTATGGCTTTTAGGCAGTCTTCGTGTTTCTTGGTAGCATTTCATGTGGTAGTTCTGACTGTGTTGCCTTCCTCCCATTCCATACTTTGATCCTTTTTGTACCCAAAAAAGAATTCTAGAGTTTGGTTGCTGTTCTTACTTTGCTTCCTTTGCCTGCTTATGTTGCCAGTGAATTACTCGATTGTTTTAGCTCTGTGGAATTTGGCTTCCAGGGGTGAAAGCACTGTCCCAAATCTCTGGGGTTTTCACAACTGTTGAAGCTATTACGATGTTGCTGCAGCCCCCACCAGCTTTCGCTCATTGAAAACATACTCCAGGACCACCATCCAAGACCACGATCCAGATCCAGGCCACTCAATGCAAGAGCACTTAACCTCTGTATGATAGCTTGGCCCCCCTGCAGTCTGCAGGCCAGGAGTTCTGAAGCAGCCAAGTGGAGGCTTCTGCCACTTTCTTGTCCTGAAGGCAGTTTGGCCTGACAGGTTTTCTCCCCGAAATTTAACTGAGATCTGCTGACCTCTCATTTAGTCCTTGTTTCTTATGGCTTGATAATCCTGGAAACTGCCACAGCTGCCACCAATCCAATCTCCTGAAGGCTCCAGCTGCAGCTCATACTGAGCACCCTGAGGCAAGCTGCAGTTTCAGGCTGGGCTGATTTCATCTCCCAGCATGCTGTGATGAGCCCTTCGTGCCGAGCTGCCTTCAGCAGAAGATGTGTTTTTCTGTATTTTTGTGTCAGTTTTGGAACCCTAAAGTTTGTTTAGATTCATATTTTATGGGTATTTCAGGTGGCTAGGTGTGAGCTGTAAAACCTTGCTGCTTCTATGCCACCATCTTGGCTCCACCCTCTGTGGCTTTCATTTCTAAGTGAGAACTGAAATCTTTAAACTGCATATTGGTGTAGAAAAGCACAAATAACAAAAGAGCCATATAGCACATGAATTATTACCAGCCACTATGAAGAAGTTCATTATTTGCACAATGAAAACTCTTTATATTTTTCCCAAGGTAATGAGGAGCTTTGAATGCCAAACAGAATGTTTCATATTTGATGCTGGTAGCTCCCTTTTACTTTCAGGATCAAATTTTAAAAATCCTCTGTCATTCAAAACTCTTCTTAACCTGAACCTCTCTCACTTTTTCAATTTTCTTATACATTATTCCCCTCATCAACCATTCTGCAATATAGATAGAACCACATCCTTGAAGTCTTTACACAAAAAACTTAAATTCCTAATTATAGAAATTTTTTGCTCCATGACTGGAATTCTTCTATTCTTTGTCTCTGTATCTTGGATTTCTTTTCTTCCCTCCAACTTCTAGATAAAATCCTACCTTCTATAAGATGCTCCCTTTGATACCTCTTAATATTAATGTTTTCCATTTTTAATATGCAATATATCCTAAGTGCTATGAACAGACAAGTCATAGAGATAAAGAGGTCAATCTTTAATGTCTCTCACCATCTAAATACATCTCTTTTTTTGTGCATAGCTATTAGCATCTTGTGTCTCCCATTGGAATGATTGCTTTGAATACAGGGACTGTCCTTTGCTTTTCTTTCACAGGAGCTTAGGTACTACACAAGAATGATCAGATTCTTAATAAAAATTTTGGTTCTACTGAATATTGCACTTCATCAAAATCAACATTGTCATCTTTGAGGAAGAAAAGTGAAGAGATTTTCTAATTTCAGTTTGGTCTTTCTACACCAGCCCACCAAAGTAATTTCAGGATAACTTCATTCTCCTGTCCTTCTTATTAATGTTTATTTTTAAAAATTAGAAGTCTGTTACTCATGTAAGTGTGTGTGTATATTTGTACATGCATACATAGACAGAGGGCACAGAATCAGTTGAATAGGAAGGGATGTTATCTAAAAAATAAAATTAAAAGGTGAGAGAGGAATATAATGAGAGGAAAAAGGGAGATATAGAAGAGGGTAAATTATCTTGTATAAAAAAGGCAAGAGAAAACTGTTACAATGAAGAGGAAGAGCAGGAAGGTTAAAGGAAATGGGTCTGCCTTACTCTCATTGAATTTAGCTTAACGAGGGAATTGGTTAGTTGGTTCCACTATTTTAGGATTTTACTCTTGGGGCAATAATTTCTGGGTTTTCGGGAGAAATACCTATTTTTTAATAAAGGAAGGGTTAGCCAGAGTTAGAGAACTTTTGAGTCACATATGTACTCCTTTGGTATCTTCATGATAGAAAGAAAAAAAATATAGGCAGAACCATTTCATATAGATAACTACACTGTTCAGTGCATAAAGTACCAAGTCTGGAGTCAGGAAGACCTGATTTCATATCTACCAATAGATACTATCTGTTTAATCTTGGCTAAATTATTTAAGCCCTGCCTCAGTTTCATTATCTGTAAAGTGAGAATAATAATTTCGCTTTCCTTCTAGGGTTGTAGTGAGAATTAAAAGAGATAATATTTGTAAAGTGCTTGGCACAGTGTCTGGTACATTTTAGGTACTTAGTAAATGCATGTTCTCTTCCTTTAATATTGGAAGGATGCCTATGGTAACCTTATTGGAAGGCAAAAACAAAGGCAAAAAACAAACAGGCAAGATGGGCAATCATGAATGAAGTATGTGATTTTCCTCATTGGAATAGGCATCAATTGAATTGTAATCAGAAATCCATTTGAGTATTACAGTATTTAATCAACAAAGTCATGGCTATGAACATAGTAGAGAACAAGCTGAGGTATTAAGGAAAAATTGCAGCTTTTTAAGTGAGTAAGGAATTGCAGCATTCAATGTGCTCCATGATAGGCTAACTCCTTTTCCAACCTCCTACCATGGAAGCAAGAGATTTGGACCATGATCAACTGGACTAGAGTTCTTTGGGAGTTGGGTTTTGACTGGCATGCAATCAAAGTGGGCTTGAATTTGGCATGGTTTAGAAAAGTCTTCAGTCCTCAATTGTTTTAGCCATACATTTTATATCCTTCCTTCATAATATTATGATTAAAGATAAATTCTTCTTACCTGTAAATGAAACTTCAGTTGAACTATCAATAGAAACAAGAATGGAATGTTGTTTTCTTAAGTAGGTGAGGGCAAATATTAAGATTTTGGATAAATTTACAATAAATAATGTAGCTGTGTTTTGAAACTGTGAGAAAAAAAATGGGTGGAAAAAGTGGCAGAGAAACTTTCTTTGGTTAAAACTCTCTGAGTGTCAGAGCAATTCTGGTGACCTCTCAGAACACCCTTTGGTGCCTGGTAGAGTGAATTAACTATGGGGATTGACCATGGAAGTGATAGCCCTTGGTTTTCACTACTACAGAGTATTAAGTAAGTAGTCAACATCACCCTTTATTGATTAAATGTTATCAATTGGTGTCAACTTGAATTTAGATGTAGGATAATTTCTATGTTAATTGAGATATCTAGTAAAAGGGTAAGTTCAATTATATCATCCAGTATTAGGTAAAACAAACCTATTTGTTCTATG
>JAQQSV010015987.1:0-11946 GCA_028646515.1 Pseudochirops corinnae | reverse complement strand
CCCTCATGTTTCCTTGTGTTTCTCATACCTCTCCATTCTGCATTCTTGCTATTGGTCCTCATAGTAATATGCTGAGTGACTTCAAGAGAGCTTACTTGGACAAAAATGAACTAAACCACAACTAGATAATATTTTTAAAAATCTGAATTCTTTTAAGATGTTAGTATAATAATGCTGAAAATCATATTTATGTTTTCAGTCACAAAAACCTGAAATGATTTGTTCCACTGCTCCCTTTCCATAGAGTTAGAATAGAAGTAACAAAATACTG
Source organism: Pseudochirops corinnae (assembly GCA_028646515.1). Classification (NCBI taxonomy): domain Eukaryota; kingdom Metazoa; phylum Chordata; class Mammalia; order Diprotodontia; family Pseudocheiridae; genus Pseudochirops; species Pseudochirops corinnae. Next base: position 11,675 of record JAQQSV010015987.1, on the reverse strand, counting down.
TGTAACAAGACTGTTGTCTAAGAATGACTTGAGCATATCATGGGACTTTGATTTCATCAGTTATGTCACACCTGATATGGAACACAGAATCCTGGAAAGTTGGCTGAGGGTCAGAGATATTGAGTGACTTGCTCGTGATCACACAAGGGCAGGGCTAGGACTAGGTTGTACATATAGCACTCTACTCTTTCATGCTGTCTCTGTCTAACCTTGGGTTGTTGTTGCTGTTATAGAGCCATCATTTCACTGACAGAAGGAAATCACAGTAGGAAAGGTCAGTGACTCACCTTTTCCTAACATTCTTGGTAAATTGACTGGGGATCTGAAAGGCTGTGACTGGGTTGCATAGCCAATTCATCTACACCCCCCCCTCCCCCCCCCACATCTCAATGGCAAGACTGGAACCCAAGTTGTCCTGATTTTTAAGACTAGTCCTTTACTACACCATCCTTTTTTGCATAACAATTTACATATATCAAAATGAAGGAAGAAAGATTATTTTAATAGTTGTAACTAGAAAAATTTCTGAGGAAAATTTTTTCCCCTCAGGGTCATTTTGTTTTCTTATTATGAGGTGTTTCATTCTGAGTTATCTGACCAAAAGTAATTAATTAACAAAATATGATAATGGTCCTTTCATTCTACCAAATGGAAACAAGCTGATAGATGGAAGAAAATTAAAATCCAGGTTCCATATGCTACTCTTTTTTCATTGAGAAGTGGAGGATTATGGTTACATGTTGCATACACTATCATACTAGTGCTATGTTGGTTAGTTTTGCTTTAATGGCTTATCTTTATTTAGAGAATAGGTGGGCTTCCACAGGGAGGGAGAGGGCATTAGTATCCCAGAATGAATGTGATATGGAAATAAAAGAATTGAGGGGATGATAGATTGAGAATTGGGAGGAACCAAATTGATGATGCCTAGTCCAACCTCATTTGACAGATGAGGTACACTGAGTCTTGGAGAAGTTAAATTACCTGTTCAGGGTCACACAGCTAGTATGTGATTATGGCAGGAGTTGAACACTTGATAGACCATGGCCATGTTGTGCCAGTAATTTTCTTTTAATCCATCAGATTATAATTCCAGTTTTCCTGAGAAGTTAAAACTAACCTCAAAGCTTCATTTCTCAAACATCCCTGAGAGAAGAGTATAGATCTGATAAATGGTGTTGTTTAAGGATGGTCATGTCTCTGAAATTGAAATAAAAAAAAATAGTTTTGGCACCAGTTCAAATATTGCTAAACCTACTCTAAGAGTTAAGCTTTCAACTGGAAACCAAACTACATATTAAAAAGATTAACTGGAAATACTAAGTTAACTTCTATTAGATATGTTTGGAAAGATACCTTATTAGTAAATTTTTTAAAATATATAAAAACTGTTCATAAAAGCTATTTATGAATATCACTGACTAGATGATAATTCCAAGGGCATTGACAGTCGCTTAAATCAAGTGAAACCTAAGCGAAATACCCAGTAATATACCTGTGAGAATGACCAATTGACTTGCCATGCTGCAGACTCTTTAGGATCAATGGAAGAAGATAGTATAGCTGCTAAAATTGACCACATAATTTCAAATGAACAAGGGATCCAGGGTCCACTACTTTGTGAAATATTTATTTCAAAAGACTGTATTCAAAGCACAATAAAAAGCATTTCTGACTCAGTTGACCAATAATTGTGTGTCTCCTACTATTTTCCCCATAGCTGGCATTTGCAAATTCAAATGAAACACAGAATGCAGAGAATAATTACTGACCACATCGTGTTTTCTAGGCTTTGATAAAGCATTAGAAATTGTCATATTGGTTTGCACTGGAGTATAACAAAATGTGATTTGTGTTTGGTTTTTTCCTTCTAAATTATGCAAAGGAGTGATTTCTACATTGCATATGACAAAATTTTACTTGACTCTTTTAAATTGATAATTGACCATAATTTCTACCAGACTAATTTGGGACCTAATAGTTTTGGACAGTGTTTGTTCTACTCAGAAAAGGGAGATGGCTGAATATAAGGGGAAGAGAGGCTAAACTTACTTGCCAATATGCATACTGTCAAATACTCCAAGGGGTCTGTGATCTCATCAAGGTTGATGTTCCCATGATGCAACTCACAAGCCATCTATACCTGCCTGTCCTCTGTGACTCAAGTCCCACTCATTGTGCTGGGGCACTTCTCACTTTCTTTTAATATCCTAAATATTTATGTCAATGGTACATGCATACTGTTAGCTATCAGTTATCTCTTATTTTTGCCACTCGATCAGCTCATCTCTCTTGCTTAGTGTTTATTTGGTGACATGCTCTATGCTGCATCTTGTACAATTCTCAGTAATGTGTTGCCACCCACTCATCCCGACTGTAGGCCTCCCATTCCCATTTGGATGATCGTCCATCGCTCTTCTTCATGCATTAGTCCTTGACTCACAGCCAAACAATACTAGAATAGCATTGGTGTCACAAATATTGTTATTAAAAAGCCATAGCTTTGTTTCAATGTGCAGAAATGAGTATATAGAAATATGGAAGGAACCTTTATTCACTTTATTTCCATTGTTAAAGAAATTGTGTCCAAATACCATAGAATTTGAAAGAAACTTTGTCTCCTAGGGGGAAAAATAAGAATTAAAAATAGGACAAAACGAGAAAGTAAAGAGGGAAATAAGTAGAGATTTTTCTTGAAGTTTTGTTCTCTAGCTCTTCTGATATTCTTAAACATTTTTGAAAGGTATGAAGAATCCTAATGGGTTAATACAAGAGAATGTGTTTTCTTCAGGTGGATGCCAATTTTTTTCCTTGTTTAAAACCTCCTAATCCATGGAGGTTGTGAATCATGAAGTCTTTTCTAGCAGATTAGTAAATAGAAGTGATTGCTGGATCATTATTAGAGTTCACTTCATAAATCTATGTTGGAAGAATACGAGAAACCTGTCACTCTTTAGGGATTTGTTTTGCAAATATGTCTCTGTGCTCCTTACAGGAACTCCTATGATGATGAATGTGAGGATGTTGTTGGCTTCTCCAGATATCTAAATGCATACTCTTCCATGAAGTAGCAGATAGCTCTCTGGTTCACAATAATATAGGAGGGAGTCCATGGAAAGCATAAGAAACTGCCTTGAAATGAAGGAGAGTAGATTGGTTTCTCTCCTATGACAGTAAACAAAGGGAAACTTTAGGGATATTGTATGTGTATATATATGTGTATATGTCTGGTGTGTTTGTGTTTGGATGAAGGGAGGAGGAGGAGGAGGAGGGAAGGAATGAGCATGGCATATTGGAAAGAATAAGAAATTTGAAGTCAGAAGCCCTAGGTTTGAATCTGAACTTTGACACTTAACTTTACAGTCTGTTTGATGTTGGGCAAATTTCACATAATCAATGAATGTCATAATTAGCAGGGAAGTCAGTGACCATTTTAGCATTGTAGTCCTTTCCTCTAGCCTGAAATAGAAGTGTTTATATAATGAAATGCCAATTGGAACATTTTATTTCTTAGGGAAGCTACTGTCTAGTTGCCTCAGTTTTTAAAGTTTTGTTAATATCTCCAATTAATGCTAAAAAAAAATCTTTATGTGTCCCCACCATCTCTAACTTGTGTCATCTTCTCTCCACTCACATAGAAACCACCCTACCTCACTGCTCTCATTCCCTCTCTCCTGGACTGGCACAATTATTTCCTAATTGACCTCCTTATCTCCAGTTTCTCCCTTCCAGTCCATCTTCCACAGAGCCAGAAAAGTGATTTTCTGAAAGCACAGATCTGAACACGTCTGCCCCCTTTTCATCAGATACAAAGTTTCCCTGTTATCTCTAGGATCAATCAAATGACAAACATTTATTAAGAACCTACAGTGGGGCAGGCACTGCAAAAGGTGCAAGGGATACAAATGTCTCCCCTTAAGGAGCTTAAGTTCCATTATGGAAGACAGAATTAACACATAAGTCTGTAGAAGAAAAAGAAAGAGAAATAACAAATAAATACAGTATAGTTAAATTCCAACCAAACTGGCCTTTATGCTGTTCCTCACATATGACACTTCACTTCCTCTGCAAATGCCTTTGCACTGGCCATCTCCCAAGTACTCTAGTAACTCCCAAACTTACTAGATATAGATGTAGATGTAGATATAGATGTAGACCTAGACATAGACAGACAGACAGATAGGTAGGTATATGTGTTTGTTTTTGTTTATACTGGTATATGAATGCATTATCTCTTCTGTCAGAATATGAGTTCTTTGAGGCTGTTTTCATTCCTTTCTTTATAATCCAGATAGCTAGAAGAGTTCCTAGGACATAGTAGATATCTAAGAAATGCTTGTCAATTGATTGAGATGGCCATGCAGTCTCTTCTACACAGAGCATATACCTCCTTCCTTTTCAGGTGCATAATGAGAAGTGTCAGGAAGTTCTAAGTCTACGTAGACCTCTTGGCAACTGCCATCCTTGCTCCTGGTTTTTCCTGATGGGCCCAATGAGAATATGTCTAAGCCCTCTGGCACATGATAGTCCTTCATTTACTTGAATAGTATCTATGTCTGTTTCTCTTTCTACACCTGCTAAGTCTTCTCTTTTCCAGACTAAACAGCCTAATTCCAACCTAATTCCTTCAGCTGGTCCTCATTTGACATGGCCTCATGACACTTCGCTGTCTTGGTTTCCTTCTTCTGGTTATATTTCATATTCTGTGACACTCAGGAATGGCCTGCACAGTGCTATAGATGGAGTGTGACCAAAGAAGAGAATATCACATCCTTATTTCTGAAAATATACCCCATTTTTTTGCAATGCAAGATCATATTAATTTTTTTCAGTTGCCACATCACATTTATAACCCATATTGAGCTTGCAGTTCTTTAGGACCCCTAGATGTTATTTTTAGAAAGCCTTTTGTCCAGTTTTGCCTCTCTCATCTACTAGTCTTGGCTTCAATTTCCCTGTCTTTAAAATGAATAGATTAAGCTAGATTATCTCAAAGATCCTTTATAGGTAAAAATCACTTCAACACATATAAAATACCACAAGGCTCACTTGTCATTTTCAGCTCTTGTGGGTTTTTAAAAGAGTCTCCCTTTAAACTAATATACAACCCCATAACCCAACACTCCAGGGCTAAGCAGGGCCACTAACATCATCTGCCTTCTGTAGGTGGTTCTAAGAAAGGAAGTAGGAGTTGACCAAATTCTGAACGAATAAGAAGCTATTCTTGAAGTTGAAAACTTCTTGAAACTCAGAAACCTTTATGTGTCAGGAAGTCTGGTTGGCTTGGATATCTCTGTATGTGAAATGACAGGGTTAAGCCAGTATTTGTCAGGGAAAAGGGATACACAAAGGATAGTGAGTTCTCTCCCTGTTTTTCTCCCTTAACTAACAATCAGAAGCTCATTCAGTATTTCATATGGAAGCATTAAAGTGCCCTGCCCTACTCTCAAGTTGTACTAATATTTGTTCAGTGGAAACCTTGAAGCTAAGAGGAAAGACTTCATGTTGCCCATGTTCAAAGCAGAAAACAATATAAATTTTCATTTATGAATCCAAAGAGCTAATGCATTGCAAAAATGGTTACTGAAAGTGCATAGTAAATGACAATGGACTTGGGTTCAAATACCAACTTTGCCATTTACGGCCTGTATGACCTCAGGTATGCCAGTTTACTACCAAGGCCTTAATTTTCCTTATATGCAAAATGGTTTTGACCATAAATAATCTCAAAGGTTCCTTCCAGATCAAAATCCTGTGAATTGAGGACTTTAAATCCGTGAATGGATCATGTTGGAAATGCTAAATTGAGAAGCCAACACCTTTGATGCTTGATTGTGTGTGTATACTTGGCATGTGGTATCCCTCTCATCTGACTACTGTGATATATTCATATGTCAATTTCTCAGTTTAATGTGGGACCCAGAACAGTATAACAGAAGCATAGAATGCTCCCTCATAGATTATAAAATCCAATGCATACCTAAACCAGAATTCTCTCTACAATAACCTTATTAGGTGAATATTTTTGAAGATATACACTGATGGAGATCACACTTTAGGCAGCCAGCTCTACCGGTGGACAGCCCTTCTTGTTAGGAAATTACATCCTTACAATGAGTTCAAGTATGCCTCTACAACCTTTACACATTTCCCACAATTCCATGTTCTGGGGCCAGGCAGCACAAGTCATTTCCGTCTTCCACATAATAACTGTTTAAACACTTTGAGGAGTAATTCTATGCCCTCTCCCCTTTGTCTAAGTCTTCTGCTTTCCAGGCTAAATATCCTCTATCCTTTCAACTCTTCATAAGACATTGTAGTTTTGTCACCGTCTTGGTTGCTCTTCCCTAGACATGCTCCAGTTTGTCGATTTTCTTCTCCATATTTTTATGGTGTTCCAAATTGAACACAATGCTTTATATGACAACATTGTGGATCCTGCTAAATGTATTAGTTCTCTTCCTCAGCTTTGTTTTGCAAATCTGATAAGCATAGCCTTTTTATCTTCATTTAAATCACTGGTAATGATTTTATACAGCTGGTGCCAAGGTACTCCATAGGAAACTAACATCCCGCCAGACATCAAGCTATTTACTAATCATAACTACTTGGCTGCTTAAACTTCAAATAACCGATCTTAGAAACCACCAGTGAATACTTATATCCAGGCTGCATCTCTCTATTGACTCCACAAGAAAATAATGAAATTTTACCAAGAGCCTTGGTAGAGTCCAACTTTCCTTTGTCTGCAATATTCTCCTCGTTTACTGAGTAACCTTGGTAGGGGAGGAAATTTGGCTAGTCTGACATGTCCTGTTTTTGGATGAAGCCATGTATTTTCTTTGTGTTCATTTTCATTCATTTCTGAATTTCAAAATAGCCTACCTCCTTTAATAACAACTAATATAATTGCCGCAGAAATTAAAAGTTCAACACTCAGATTATGGTTTACAAATACTATTGACTTCTTCTTTTTAAAAAATCAAGCAATTTGCTTGTCTCCAGTCCATTGGCTCTTTTCCCATTTCCTGATGTTTTGTGCCTCCCCCCAATTACATGTAAAAAAATAACAATTTTAACTTTTTTTTTTCAAATTTTGAGTTCCAAATTCTCTCTTGCTCTCCTCCCCCTCCCCACTGAGAGGACAAGCAATTTGGAATAGGTTATGCATGTGTAGTTGTGCAAAACACATTTCCGTGTAAAGCCATTCTATGGAAGAAAACACAGACAAAAAAAAAACAAGAACAATTAAGTACACAAAAAGTATTGTTGAACGGCATTCAGGATCTACCAGTTCTTTCTCTGGAGATGGATAGTACCTTTCATCCTAAGACCTACATAATTCTCTTGGATCATTGTTTTGCTGAGAATAGACAAGTTATTCATAGCAGATCATCATACAGTGTTGCTGTTAGTGTGTCAATGTTCTCCTGGTTCTGCTCATTTCACTTTGCATCTATTCATGTAAGTCTTTTCACGTTTTTCTGAGAGCATCCTGATCCTCATTTCTTAAAGCACAATAGTATTCCATCACACTTATATACAACAACTTGTTTAGCCATTCGCTAGCTGAAGGACATACCCTCAATTTCCAATTCTTTGCTGCCACTAAAAAAGCTGCTATAAATATTTTGTACACATAGGTTCTTGTCCTTTTTTTTTATTTCTTTGGGATATATTTTTATATGACTATAGATAGCTTTGATTACTTTGTTTGAAAATTGCCTGTTCATATCCTTTGGCCATTTATCATTTGAAGAATGGCTCTTATTTCTCTTTGACTCAGTTTTCTATATGTTCAAGAAATGAAGCCTTTATCAGAGAAACTTATTGTAATTTTTTTTCACAGAAATGATTACCAATTATGTATTTCCCTCCGCCCTATTTCCCCCTGTTTATATTACTCTCTCTTTCCTTTTACCTAGTCCATTCTCAAAAGTGTTTTGCTCCTGACTTTTACCTCACCCTAACTGCTCCCCCTTCTATGTGCTTTCCCCCTTCTCTTATCCCCTTCCTTTCCTACTGTCCTGTTTGGTAAGATAGATTTATATACCCAACTGAGTGTATTTATTATTCCCTCCTTGAGCCAATTCCTATGAGGGTAAAGTTCATGCCTTCCCCTCTTGGTTTTCCCCATTTTCTCCTCCACTGTAAAATCTTTTTCAGGCCTCTTTTATGTCAGATAACTTATTCCATACTGCCTCTACCTTGCCCCTTCTCACAGTGAATTCTTCTTTCTCATCCTTTAATTTTACTTTTTTAGGTAATCATAAAATCATATTCAGCTCACACCTCTCTTTTCCTGTATACTCCTCCTAACTTCCCTAATAATGAGAAAACTTTTAGGAGTTATAGATAGCTTTCTCCCATGTAGGAATATAAATCATTTAACCTTATCAAATTCCTTATGATTTCTCTTTGCTGTTTACCTTCTTTTGCATCTTGTATTTGAAAGTCACATTTTATATTCAGTGCTGGTCTTTTCATCAGGAATGCTTGAAAGTCCACTATTGCACTGAGTGTCTATTTTTCACCTGAAGGCTTATACTCAGTTTTGCTGGGTAAGTGATTGTTAGCTGTAATCCTAGCTCTTTTGCTCTCCAGAATATCATACAAGCCCTCTGATACTTTAATGTAGAGGCTACTAACTCGTGTGCTATCCTGACTGTGGATCCACAATATTTAAGTTGTTTTCCTTTTTTGACTACTTGCAGTATTTTCTCCTTGATATGAGAGATCTGGAATTTGTCTACAATATTCTTAGGAGTTTTAATTTGGGATCTCTTTCAGGAAGTGACTGGTGGATTTTCTTTCAATTTCTATTGTACCCTCTGGTTCTACAATGTCAGCACACCTTCCCTATCAAGGTAATGGAAGGTAATTTGGAAGGTAATGTCTTGGCTCTTTTTTTGATTATGACTTTTCAGGTAGTCCAATAATTCTTAAATTATCTCTCCTGGATCTATTTTCCAGCTCAGTTGTTTATACAATGAGGTATTTCACATTTTCTCCTTTTATTACTTCTTTTGATTTTGTCTTATTGTTTTTTGGTGTCTCATGGAGTCAATAGATTCCACTTGTCCAATTCTAACTGTTAAGGAATTGTTTTCTTCAGTGAACTTTTGTACAATTTGACATTTTCCATTTGACAATTCTACTTTTCAAGGCATTCTTCTCTTCACTGCATTTTTATACCTCTTTTAACATTTGGCCTATTTTACTTTTTGAGGTGCTGTTTTCCTCAGTATTTTTTGTGCCTCCTTTATCAAGCTATTGACTCTTTTCGTGATTTTCTTGCACCACTCTCATTTCTCTTCCCAATTTTTCCTCTGCCTCTCTTACTTGATTTTTAAAATCCTTTTTGGGCCCTTCTTTGTTCAGAGACCAATTCATATTTTTTTCTTTGAGGCTTTGGATTTATGTATTTGACTTTGTTGTCTTCTTCTAAGTGTGCATTTTGATTTTCCTTGTCACCATAGTAACTTTCTATGATTAGAATTTTTTTCTGTTCACTCATTTTCCAGCTTATGTCTTGACTCTGCTAAAGTGGGTCTCTGTTTCCTGAGTGGAAGGGGCACTGTTACAAGCTTTAAGTTATTTGTGCAGCTGTTTTCAGAGGTAATTATGAGAAACTGTAAGTTTTTGGCTCTTCCAAGGCGGTATGACATAGGGAGAGGTGTGCTTATTACTCTCCTGTAGTTTACACTGGTTTACCAGCAACCACAAGCACTTGTTTCAACTCTGGCACTGTGACTAGGGTCCTTGCTCCCCTGCAGCCACAAGCTCTGCTGTGCTAGTGCTCCTCCTTGCCTTGGGACTGAGACCCAGTACTGTGACCCAGATTCAAGTATAAGCAAAGAAATAGAGTCCTGCCCCTGGTGCCAGCAAAAGAAACTCTATAAATCTCCTTCTGACCCATTGTCTGATCCCCTTACCATCTGTGACCTGAGAGATCTGGAAACTGCCACTGCTGTCACTGATTCAGTCACCTCAAGACCTCTCTGGGTTTGTTGGGGCTTGGTCTGCCTTGGTGTAGTCTGTGCTGAACTGCCCTCCTCTGTCACCCTGGTGCAACAGACCTTTCCTGCTGACCTCCTAAATTGTTTTGGTCTCAAAATTGTTTCAGTGTCTTTTTGTGGGTTCTGCCATACTAGAAATTGTTTAGAGGCATCATTTAAATGTATTTGGTAGGGCTTGGGAGAGATATCATGTGAGCCCCTGCCTTTAGTCTGCCATCTTGTTTTCCTGTTGTTTTAAAAAAAGATCACTAAGAGCAATTGAGCAATTACACTTGCTAGTCTTCAAGTGTTTGGAATGAAGTTTATGCATGGCCAAGGATCAGAAGGCAATTAGGATAGCTAGGTGCTGTCTTAACCCCTTCTCATTTACCTTGGGTTTTGGCCTCCTGGTAACCAATTTTGCTCTCTCCTTTCCTAGTTCAAATGCCTTTCTATTCAATAAGGAATGCAGAAAGAAAATGAGTTGATGGGAATTAAGATACACAGGCACTGTGGTAGGGAGATTCATCCTGCCCTACCAGAAAGTCATAGGGGCAAGGGGGAGGACATAGGAGAGAGCAGATTCGGGGAGGGGTTATACAGTGGGATGGCTGTTTTGAGGTTTGGGTAGGGGAAAGATGGGGAGAAAATTTGTAACTCAAAATCTCGTGGAAATGAATGATGTAAACAAGAAAATAAATAAATTAATTTATTTTAAAAAAATGAGTTGAATAATTCAGCCTTCTCTCCGTTATCTATTAGCATCATACCTTCCTTCCAGAGCAAAGGTCCCATCCCTTCTTTGATCACCATCCTTTTCGAACATAGTTAAAAAGTCCTTTTGTTGCTCTTACTTTCATCATCAGCCTGGACTCATTTTGAACTTTAGTGGTCATGGAATTATTCTTACTGGTCCAGGCTAGTCTTCATCTTCTGTTTCTTTCATCTTCATCTCCTATAGCCTGCCCTTGTTTCTATCATCTATACATGTCTCTTTCAAAAATTGAAGTCCCTTAATGATCCCTGCTGGGCAGCACTTGATTATCCTCATTTTGGTGTGTATACCTTAAAGTCATAAAATTACAGTACTTCAAAAGCATTCTATAAATGTCTGCTTCCAACTGCTCTGAAATATCAGTTCTTATATTTTGGTTGGAGATTTTCAAGTATACAAATGAGCTACTCTTTAATCTCTGTATTGGATTTATGCTTGCATTTCTACTGTGAGTTTGTATGTCTTTCTGATTCTTTTTGGTGCAGAACTAGAGACAGCTAAGTGCCTCAGTGGATAGAATGTTGGTAATGGAGTCAAGAAGACCTGAGGTCCAATCCAACCTCAATCATGTGCTATCTGTGTGACCCTTGGAAATGACTTAACCTTTGCCTGTCTCTTTTTACACATCTATAAAATGGGAAGATTAATAGCACCTACCTCCCAGGTTGTGATGAGGCTAAAATGAAATCATATTTGCAAAGTACTTTATGAACACTAAATTTCTCTATAAAGGCTGTTGTTATTATTATCAGAAGAAGTCTGATTCTTGGGTCCTTCAGGTTACTCCTTCCGATGCTCCATTTTAACACTGCCCTTGTCACATTACCTACTTTATAGCATTCTCTCCTGACCAGTGGGACATGCATATGATTCCCTTTAAGTAGCTAGATGCCTTTCTTCTA